>PVKA01050621.1:0-12617 GCA_004027165.1 Ctenomys sociabilis | reverse complement strand
ATTATGGATTAGCTTTATGTTTATGTGTTTTTCAACTTTTGAGCAAAAAAGCTCTCATTAATTTTCAATTGGAAAATGTCTGCAAGTGAAATAGGAGCTAAAAAAAGCAGCAGTTGGATCATTTATGGTTGTTAGGAAAAGGCCTGTGAAACAATATCTCATCATTATGTTAAAATTTTAATTAAAATTTGAGTTAATAATGATAATGCTTGGATATATATGTTCTATTATGATATTAGCATTTCAGAATAATTATAAAAATTATTCTAATTTGTATAAAAAAGGAGAATAAGATATGTTTTAAAAAGATACTTAGTAGGAAATCTTTTGTTATTTAAAAAAATGTATTCTTTGGATCCTATGGAAAGATTACAGAGTATAGGAAACTTAATAATGTGAAAGTTTTATTCCTCCTTAATAGACTACAATTGTATTAGCTCATATGCCACAAGGCTCTGCAAATTGTATTAGATCATATGGACATTTCCTACATATTTCAAAATTGCCTTTTCTGCCCCACCAAAAGCACATCCACTTAGCACAAATGCCACTTTCTGGGAGTGAAAAAAAAGCTCCTTAAGTTATGTCTACTTTTTAAAGACCATTGAATAAAAGTATGTAATATAACAACCATTGTTGATTATTTTTGTTTTCAAAATCTGTACTATGTGTATTGTTGTATGTTGCTCTGTTTTTGTCTTTGTTTTTGCTATTTATTTTTGTTTTTATCCTTTAACATAAATTAAAATTAAAGGCTGTTGAGATATAAATAAAATTAATATTTTGTTTTCTATATCTTCAATAATACTGAAGAAAACTTTCAAAATATTTTTTTCTGCACTACTCAATTACTTTACCCAGACCCACACACATCATAGTAGTATGCGTGAACTCAGACCTTGGAATTTTTCTTTTTTGGCCAACTCAGCCTGCCCTGAGGTCAGAGCTGTCATGACATTTGGTGCCTGGGATTGAGCCATATCTCCTGCACCTGCCTAAGAAAGTGTTTTAGGCTGCTAAGGTATCTTGCCAGCCCTGAAAATGTATTCTAAGGAGTGATGAGAGAGAGTGATTTGTGATGTAACTTTAAGCACAAATCATAACCAGTATTCATGGAATGTTTACTGTGTGCCAGGTACTACTTTAAATACAAAGAAAAACTCATAAACAAGACAGAATATTTGGTGCTAGTGTAGTCTACATTCTTTGGGGAAATCATGGCAAAAAACAAACAAATAATTTTATAATTTTAGATAGCAAAGTAAATTAAATCAAGGCATGTTGATTAAAAATAAGTGGCATGTGAGTAGGTTAGTTGTAGTTTCAACAGATGACACATGATCAGTAAGGCTTAAAAGATATAAGTGTGTGACACCCAGGAAATACTGGGGAAAGAACCTAGCCGGAAAAAATGGTGGAGAGGAAGGGGTAAAGGAAAAGAATTGAAAGATCTTCTATACTTGCACCAATAAATGAATGTGATTATTACTTACTATAAATACCTGTCAATAGAAACAAAAAATAAAAGAAATAAGGTAGCAAAGACTGGAAGGGGCACTGATGGTGAAAACCTGCTGAACTGGAAAAAAAGTTGTTGGAAAGGAGATGGAAGAGTTAGCCAGGAACTAGATTACATAAGGTCGCTTGGTTGTGGTAATGTTTTACACTTAATTTCATGTGGATTGACTAGGAGATCTTGAGAAGGAGCATAATATAATTTGACTTAATCCTTTAATGAGTTCAATCTCCTTTTCAACTCATTGTAGGTACAATTTCCCTAGAGCTGGAGATACAATCAACAGAAATCTACTACAATTATACATAAAGGCTTGTACTAGATATGATGTGTTAGAGATAATACAATGAACATTTTAACAATATCATGCAGCCAAAAATATGCATTTTAATAAAAGTAAAGCATTTAACTGAAATCTTTTTTAATGTATTTTAGTACAGCGCCTCACTACAGAGATCAGACTCATAGTGATCCTCCTGTTGTCAGCCTCCTAAGCACTGGGACTACAGGTGCACACTACCAGGCTCAGTCTCTGTCCCTGTCTTAGTGTGCCCTTCGGGCAAGGCTGGAAGGGCACACCGGGGATCAAACCCTGGCTCCTGAACCTGCCTAAGTAGGCAATTTAATCTTCTGCGCTGTCTGGCTGGTCCTGAAATCTTATTTCATAATGTTGGATTAATAAATTTAAATTCAGGCTCCAAGCAGGAGAAAGTTAGGAAGATTGCTTTCTGTTAAATTGCTTGAGGAAGAATGTGGTGCTTGTTCTTCAGAGCTGTAAAAACTTACACATGTGAGGCACATGTGCTTTCCCCATCTTTAAAGCAGTTTATAGAATGGACACACCACTAGAGGATGAATAGAGAAGGTCTCCTTCTCAATGTCTTCTTCATGCCTACTGCCAATACTTCTTACTGCTGTACGTAAGCTATGGTCAGCGCAGGCAGCAGAGTGTTCTGTAACATCTATTACACACAGGCATGTGGTACTAAATATTTCCAGGGAGGTCCTCTGTGTTTGGGAGCCAGCTTTGGTAGGCATACATAAACGTATCTCCTGGCTACGTGGCTCCAAGATACTATGTAGCTGTGGATCATGAAGCAGGATCAGGGGACAGAGTCATGTGTGGATGTGGGAAGAAGCCGTGTAGGCCTTTCTGAAAGGCACAGCTGTAGGTTGCAGTACTGAATTTCTTTTAAAAATATTTTATTTTATTTTGTTTCAAAGAGTAAAAGCAAATAACGGAAACAAAGACAAAAACAGCAACAAACAACAGTGCACATGGTGCAGTCTCAAAACATATTTTTGTTACATATTTTTATCATCAAATCTGTTGCTCAGATTAGCAGATACAGATATGAAAACTTGGTCAAATGATTGAACATTAATTCTTTCAATAAATATGTTTTTCTTATCATTTTTAATTTATAATTTATTGAGAAAATTATTTTAAAGATAATATTAATTGATAAGACATTAGAAATGGAGCATATTTAGAAGAACAAGAGGAGAGGCATTCAAACATGATTTTTGTATGTCTTCACTGTAGCTATTCTTACTACAGACAATAGCACATAGAGGTAGTCAGCATGGAAATTTTAAATACTAACTGCTATTTTCAAAATCTGATAGAAATGGGAACTACAGTCATCTCAGCTATCCTGAATATCTATTTGCATAACTTTTCCCCCTTACTTTCTTATTCCTGTCTCTCTTCCCATCCCCTTATCTTTCATGTTTATTGCTTTTGTTCTGTTTCTTTCCATAACTATTATTTCTTTCAGATTGTATTTCTCCTTTCAGTTGCTTGCACAAGGGAGGCAGTACAATATTTACCCATGTTGGTCTGATTTATTTCACTTACGAATATAACCTCTGATCGGTATAGCCTTTTACCTATAAAGTCCTCAGGTTGTCTTCCTTTGTAGTTGAGTAATAATTCATTGAACAAAAATACCACATCTTTTTATCCATTCCTCAGGTAATGGACATTTTGGTTGTTTCCAAGATTTGGCAGTGAAAAACTGTGCTGCTATAAATACGGGTGCACATATATCACTGTGGCATAATATTTTCAGTTCTTTTGGAAAAATAGCTAGAAGAGCAATAGCTGAGTTAAATGGGACTTTTAAACCTAGTTTTCTGAGGTGTCTTCATACTGATTTCTATAGTTGTACCAGTGCTACAATCCTACCAACAGGGAAAAAGGGTTACTTTTTTCACCACAGCCTCTCCAGCTACTAGTAAATTTCTTCATGACAGCCATTCTTTCTGGGATGAGGTGGTAAATCAATATTGTTTTAATTTGCATTTCTTGGATCACCAGTTCTGTGGAACATTATTTCATGTATTTATTTACCAGTTGTATTTCTTCCTCTGAGAAGTGTGTATTCATCTCAGATATTGATTTTTGATTGTTTCTTTGAACTTTGGGGTTCATGATTTTTTTTAGTCCTTTATGTATTCCAGGTAGAAGTCCTTTGTCTGGGTGATTAAGTTTTTTTTTTTCTCAATTTGTGGGTGGTATTTTAACTCTGTTGATGATTTCTTTGGATAGACAGAAACTTCTCAATAGCAAAGATCCCGTTTATTGATTCTTTGAAGTATTTCTTGGGCAGTTTGGTTTTTGTTCATGATCTCTCTCTTTATCCTTATGTCTTGAAGATTTTCACCTACTTTCTCTTCCAGTAGATTTAGTGTTTCTGTTTCAATGTTTAAATCTTTAATCCATTTTTACTTTAGTTTAATACATAGCAATAGACCTGGATTTAGTTTTAATTTCAGCAGGTGGAGAGCCACTTTTTTCAGCACCATTTCTTAAAGAGGCTATCTTTCATTCAGTGAACATATTTGGCTACTTTGCCAAAATAAAGTGGCTGAGAGTGTTTGTATTTGTGTCTGCCTCTTCTAATTGGTTCTATTGATCCTTGCATTTGTTTTACTTTTTAGTACTATGCTGATTTTCTTTATGTACACCTTTGTTCTTTTAATTCAGTGCAAACCAACTGTAAGCAGTTTTTCCACTGGAAATATCATTAGGACATGTTTGCTATAAAATATTTGTAAATTTGAAGAGTTCTCACATTACAATGAAAAATTTCAGAATTTAATTTTTAGAAACAATAATGACACAAAATGTTAGGTAGAAGATTTATAGTTTATGTTCCTTTTCATAAACAATAATCTAACATCTATCAAAGGAAAAAAATTACCTTCATGGGAAATTTTGGATCTAGGCAACTATTTGCAAACTCTATGAGGTTGCAAATACCTAGTCTTAAGAAAGCTGTTTAGAAACCAAGCCTGTGATCCAGTAGCAAGCAAGATTATTAAATGTTGTCCCAGTTAAAAGTGAAAAACAGCCTCATTTCTCTTTAATCCTCTTCACTCAGTTGCAACCTTATTTGACCAGTGTTTTGAAATTATTTTCACTTGCCAAGGGACATGGGAAAAGTCAGCTTATTTTGTATGCTTCTGGTGCAAAGCATGCTGACCTAAAGTTCAACTTAAGGTTCTAAAACAGCTATGTGACCTTGTTTAAGTCACACTTTATCACAGTCCTAGAAGGAGTTTTGTGCTCTTGGAAATGTATCTAGGAACTGATAGTAGCTTTCCAGGAACCCAATGTGGTCATCTCCGATCTACTACTCATAATAAGCCCCTCTACTCCAGGTAGAACATAGACCCAGAAGTTGTCCCACCTCTTGCCTTCAGCTTCGCTTCAACATGCCTTCTATATCTATCAAGACATCCCCACCTGGAACAAAGGCAGTGTATAAAGTCAAGGAGAGGTGCTATTACTTTGAAACACAAATATCAATTCAATATTGCACAGACCATAAAGTGTCAGGCCCACATGACTCCACAAAAAGGAAAGTAGAAAAATGAAGGTCACCTTATGGGTGACCTGAACGAAATAGAGATATGAATTACCTGAAAAGAATTTAAAGTGTTTGTTTTAAGTAAGTTCTTAAAGTTATAAGGGAACAATAAAATTGAAATAATGATATATCATTATTTATATCCTTAACAAAATATTAAGGTGAGTAAAGAAAAAAAAATTGCAAAAATAGATGCTCTAGAGTTTAAAAATACAATGCATGAAATGAAAACCACGTCGGTTTCAATGGCCAGTTTAATCCAGCAGGAGAATCTGTCATATGCACAGTACATCATTCCAAGGCATCTAGTCAGATATGGAAGAAAAATGAAAGAGTGAAGAAAGCTTACAGGACTTGTGAGATCAAGAAAATCAATGTATGTATACATTGTTTGAGTTATAGCAGAGACTTAGAGTGAGATAGAGGGTGGGAGGGATGGAGAAATGGATGGAGTGGGGGGGAGAAAGAAAGAGAGAATGCTTATTTAATAGTTTAATACTTATTGCTAAAACCTTCCTACCAGTTGGGAGAACTATGGGAATCTAAGTTTAGAAAGCTCGAATATTCTGAAAGAGGATTAAACTACAGAAGATCATACTAAGGCACATTATAATTACGTCCTCAAAAATCAAAGACAAAGAACATTTTGAAGGCGAGAAGGAAAACAATCTCATCAATTACAAAATAATTTTATGAGGTTATAAGTGCATTTATTATCAGAATTACTGCAGAACAAAGCCTGAAATTAAATATCCAAAGTGCTAAAGGAAAACAATTCCCAGTTCACAAAATACTGCATGTGGCAAAACTGTCCCTCAGAAATAAAGGGGAAATAAAGACTTTCTTAGGAGAAAAAGAGATAACCACCATTGGGACTGTGTTACAAGAAATGCTAGAGGGACTTTATCATGTTGGAATGAACAGAAGCCATTTAGGAGTAGGAAAGCATAAGGAATTATCAAATCCACTGGCAAAAGGAAGCACATAAACGAAACTGTTGTCTACACAGTGTTATTAATTCTAATAAAAGTTAACAATATTCAAAGTAGCTATAGACAAAATAACTTGGGAGTAATCCATATAAAAATTGTAGCTTCTGACATCAGTTATATAAAGCATAGTGGTGGTAAGTTAAAGTAAGTTCTTAAAGTTTTGGGGTGCATTATAATATTATTTACTTAAATGGGATATCGTAATTTTAAAATGTTTTATAACAGACCTATGGTTATTACAAAGAAATAATTGTAGTAAGCCTGGAATGAGCAGAGGAACTGTAAGATCGGAATTGCAGAGAAAATTCTTGCACAAAATAAATGCTTTATTAGGTACATAAAAGCAATTACCTTAAAATAGTTTTAAATCCCTAATCAAAATCCATACAGTAACTGAAATTTAAAAAAAATTACACAGATCCAACCATATACTATCTGCCAGAGAATAACTTCAGCTTTAGGAATGCATAGAATGAAAGTGAATGATGGAAAAGGTACCTCTTGCAAATGATAACTAAAAGAAGGGATGATTGTAATTTTCTCAAGTAAAATACACTTCACAGGTTCAAAAACTAACAAATACCAAGGTCATTACTGAGCGATAAAAGGGTCAGTTTAAAGGAAGATGTCTCACTTATAAATATTCATTTAACATCAAAGCATTTAAATATATCAAGCAAACATAGTAGAAGTAGCAACTTAATAAAAAGTAGAAGACTTCAATAGCCCATTTTCTATTTCAGAAAAGATATTCCATTTAAAAAGTTAGTGAAGAGACAGCAGAAGTAAACAATACTACATACTGTAGATCTATCAGACATGAAAAGAACATCTCACCCTACAGCAAATAATGCACCTTCTCAATGCACACTCAACAGAATAGGGTACATGTTAGGGTAAGGACCTACAAAATATATTTAACAATTCCAAGTGAAAAGAAATCATTCCAAGTTTCTCTTCTGACAAGAATATAGTGAAAATTGTAGAAATCAGTAACACCAAGAAAAAGGGCAAATAAAAACCATGTGGACACCAAGCCCATTCTTGAACAACCATTGGTTTAAACAGGAAGCCAAAAAAAGGGGGGCTTAGGCATATCTCAAGACCCATGAAAAGAAAACACAGCAAATTAAAACTCGTGCACAGCGGCAGAGACAGAACTACTATGGAGATTCAGAGCAGTAAATAGTTACACTGAAGAAGAAGAAAGTACAAATGTATAGTCTAACTTCATCAAGGAAGAAGAAAAAGAGATATCGAACCCAATGAAAGGAAATAATATAAAGTGGAGATTGGAAAATGATCAGAAAGCATCAATAAAAATAAAATAATCTTTTTAAAAAGTGAAATCAGGGCCAGCCAGAGAGCTCAGCAGATTAAAGGGACTGCGTAGGCAGACTCAGGGACCGGGATTTGATACAAGGTGAGTCATCCCAGCCCTGCCCCCCAGGGTGTGCTGACATGCTGAGATGCTTAGACTGTGGGTGAGACTGGGCATGGTGGACATGTGCCTATGATCCCAGAGCTTGGGAGGCTGAAAACAGGAGGATCACTACATGTTCAATCTATGCAGTGAGATCCTATACACTCTGTACTAAATACATAAAAAGGTAAAAATCAATAAATCCTTAGTTACAGTAAGATTAAAAGAATATTCAAAATTTTAAAAGATCAAAATTAAATAGGCGATATTAGAGATATAATAAATCTCTAAGAAATAAAAAGATTCATGTAAGACTATTATGAATAATTATGTGACAGTACATTAAGTATTATGGGAGAAATGGATAAATACATAAAAACATGTAACCTATTAAAATTGAATCTAGAATACAGTGACATAACAAGAAGACTGCATCAATTAGTAAAATTTCAAACAACAAAGAATCTAGAATTACAGATTCTTTGTCGAATTCTACTAAACATGCCAAGAATAGTATCAATGGTTCTTAAACACTTACTCAAAAATGGTAGAATAGGGAACATGTCTAGATTATAGGAGGCTATTTTCAGCCTGAAACAAGTAAGACAAAGCCACTGTAAAGAAATCTATAAGTCACTAACCCTTATAAAAGTAGATGCTGAAATCCTCACAAAATGCCATCCAAATTCATTCAACAGGAAATTAAAAACTTATGTTCCACACAAAATGGGATTTATTCATAGGATTTAAGGATGGATTAACAACATATAAACCAATCGATACTTCTCTTAAAAGAAAATTTTTGGCACAAATATTAAAGGAGTTATATAATCAAACATTAAAGAGTTATATAAGTAAATAGTGATTCCTGAAAGAGATCATAAGGAAAACATAGAGTAAAATAAAGATAATGTTTGAAAAATAATGTAGTATTTTTTCTATTAGAAAGTTCATACTTACATAAGGGAAATGTAGTTGACTACTTCTGATGAGTGTTAATCTTTCTTTCTCTAACACAAGCATTTTAAAGAAATGGTTCAACTTGCTTTTACTTATTCTTATAATTTAAGCAAGGTTAAAGTTAATTAAAATACCTAACTGCCTTTGTCTGCCTTGGGATTTTTCCAGGCCCAGTTTCCACTTTAATTTGCTTTTATGCAGCATATAACATAAAGAAAAAAAAAACAAGAGGAAACAGAACAAGCATGACCATGTTATTAGATACAGAAACATATTGCCAAAGTTCAAAATTAGCAAAAATCTCAACAAAATAGCTGTAGAAGGAACTTAACTTCGATACAGCTGACACACAATATGATGTTCCCACAGTTAGCAAATACAATCAGTGGACAAAATATGAAATATTTCTGTCTTTCTCATGATGTAACAAAAATTCCATGACCCAGATAATTGATACATAACATAAATTCATTTCTCAGGTTTTTGTTGCCTGAGTAATCTGTAATCCAGACAACATGAGGACTGGTATTTCCTAGGAGCTTCTCTACAGTTCTTTCAAGAAAGTACCTTATTGCTGCATCAGATGGAACATTTCTGTCTTCACAGAGTGGAAAAGACAGAAAGGCAAAAGGGTGCTTCCCTCCAGCTATAACGGTGCTGATCACACTCAAGAGAGTAAACTTCCTGACATGATTGTTCCTAAAGTCATATCTGTTAATGCCATTGCATGGGGAATTAAGTGGAAGTATGAATTTTGAACACAACATGGTCATTCAAACCACAGCCACTTCTTTGTAACATTTAGATACCCATTATCATTTCTATTCAACACAAAAACAAAGTCCTACTCAGAGCCATTAACAAATAGGAAGTGAAAAGACATCTAAGTTGGAAAGATGTAGAATCATCTATTTACAGATGATTATTCATCTCTCAAAGGAGATGATCTTTCATTCATGGCAACATGGGTGATTCTAGGAGTCACGGTGCTAAAAGACATAAGCCAAACACAGAGCAGATATTGAATAATCTCACTTGTATGTAGAAACTAAAAAAAGTGGAAGTCATAAAAACAGAAGCTGGTAGTTGTTAGTGACTAACGGATCTTGAAAATGAAGGGATGTAGACTGAAAAGAATAACTTTACTTTACGTGAGTTTAATAAGTTCTGGAGCACAACTTAGTGACTCTAATCAATACTGTGTAATAGAGATATCTCCAATACTGGAGATTTGCTAAAAGTGAGTTAAGTGCTCATATAACACATGCAAAAACTATAACTATGTGTACGGCTGTATACCATCACACTGTAGCTTAAATTGTGGTATTTATTTCACAATTTACACATGTCAAAATATCACCTTGAACACCATAAATATATGAAATTCTTGGAAAAGAACAGCTTGACAAAGCTGGAAAAATAAAAAGTATAAAAAATAAAGTTGTAAATGACAGAAAATTTAAAAAAAACTGATATATTTTTGCAGTACTTGGGATTGAACCTAGCACTTTCTGACTTATTTTCATTCTCCAGAACATGTGTTTTAGTTTTTTATTTTGCAACAGGCTCTCTCTAAGTTGCCTGGCTAGGCTCAAACCACTTTAGTCCATCAAACTAGAGATATAATAGATATGTGCCACTGTGTCTTGCTAACTGTTATAATTCATGATTACGTATATAAATGATTTAGGTTATCAACCTAAATATAATTTCCTGCCAAGAGTTTGAGAAGATCAACTTAACAAAGGTTTAATATGAAATTATATATGTATTTCAAGAAATGAAACTATGTATAACTTTATTTTCAATTAAATTTGTTTTTAGAATGTATTTGGACAATTTATGCACATCTAAATCTAATATTTTGTCAGATATTTTGTTTATACTTTAAAATTCTGATTATCATATGTCAAAGGAATGTTAGGATTCATACGGTTGCCAAATTCATTCTATTTTTCCCCAGTGAGACATTTATGTCTTGTCATTTCTTTATGTCCCATGATTTAATGAAGCCCAAGAAGCTGAGGAAATAGTTTATCTTAGGAAAAACAAGTTAAAATCACGAAACCAGTTCAGTTGTTCATGTCTAAATAGACTAAGAAATTACACTGCTCCATTACCTTTTAGACTTTAAAAAAAAAAAAAACAAAAAATGTGGAGGACATTCCTTTTATTCTGCCACAAAAAGAAAAACAAGACTGATGCTCCTTTTGTCCAACTATTCAAGAAAAAGACTTTATTTTGACAGAAGGAAAGAATTAAAATAATATTGGAAGTGTTCAGAGTTTGATGAAGACGGAATTTCTGAAGATCAAGGGGGAAGGGGAGGATAATTTCCCTGAATGAATAATGCTTTTCCTTTTGCATATGAGAGTCACAGGAAGGTGGAAGGACGCCCAGTGAAAAGGTTATGAGTGATTGTCAAGGTGGAGCCTTTGAAAGTGTTGAAATGCCCCAGAGATGGGTAGGAGATAAATACATGTTGTGTGTAGTCAACAAATACAATTAAAATGCACCACATGGGTTCAGATTGCTTTTCTTCAATCATAACTTGGCAAAAGAATCAAACCTCAAAGGAAATAATATTTTTCAGTTAACTTAGAAATGATTTACAGATCGCAGCATTCTGCAAGAAAAGATAATTATATACAATAAATTCTTGTAATTTTTTAAACATTGAATTTTGGTGTTTTCTCAGGCTAGCAATCAGTGTTGACTATGATTCTGAAAATACATGGTGGAGGAGGTGAGCCAAATCTTTCCACCAGCTATGCTGTCTTAAAGACAAACAACTGATTGCCTTTAGTGTGCTGTGTTGTTAAGCAATGATGCTCTGTAGTCACACTTTACATAATTTTAACTTAAAATACTTTATGGCAGTTTATTGAGATATAATGCCATTGTAAATTGAGGTGCATCTTTATATACACTTTATGTGACTAAGATATAGCATATTGTGTGTAATCCAGAAAATAGCAAAAAAATTAACAAGTGTAAATGCTTCTTCCATAAGAATTTAATTACCACCTAATGAAGTATGCTTTACCCTTACCACAATACCTGGTATTAGATGTCTAACATTCACTTGCAGATGAAAATTAAAGAGGAGCCTGATAAGGTAGGTTTCTTCTGTAAGGAAATGTGATACTCAAGCAAAATAGCAACATGTTTACTGTATTTTATTTAATATGGTGGTGGTGGTGTTTGTATCTGGAAGGAGCCTCAATACTCTCATGCAATTACATGTAGGTCATCAGGAGGGTGGTTGGGCTGTGCGGGTACTAGACTCATAGGCGGAGTCATGTGGACAAATGTCCTCTGAACAGGTAAGGTCAGGTCGGAAGAGGCAGGTCACTGGGAGGCTGACCTGGGAGGCATAGCCTTGCCTACTCCGCCCTTCTCCCTCTGCTTCTTGGCTGCCATGAGGTGAGCGGTTTTGCTCCCCCAGTCCCTTCCACCGTATTATTGAGCCAGCCAACCAAGAGCTGAAACATTTGAAACTGAGGGAGAAATAAAGGGAATAAGAATAGGAAAAGAAGAAGTTAAATTATCACTATTTGCAGACGACATGATACTTTACTTGGAAGACCCCAAAAATTCCACCAAGAAACTACTAGAACTGATAGGGAAATTCAGTAGCATAGCAGGTTACAAAATCAATACGCAGAAGTCAGTAGCATTCCTCTATACAGATAATAAACAGACTGAAAGGGAAACTATAGAAACAATACCTTTCACAATAGCACCGCGGAAAATGAAATACCTTGGGATTCACTTAACCAAGGAAGTCAAAGATCTTTTCACAGAAAATTACAACACCCTAAGAAAAGAGATTATGGAGGATTTCA
>PVKA01050619.1:0-12619 GCA_004027165.1 Ctenomys sociabilis | reverse complement strand
ATGGATGGGTGGATGGATGAATGGATGGATGGGTGGATGGATGAATGCGTGGATGGATGAATGGATGGGTGGATGGATGGGTGGGTGGATGGATGGATGGGTGGACAAGTACATGGGTGATAGACATATGCAGTCTATCCCCAGAGCTCAAGATCTTCTTCATCACTTGAATGACTGACATGGATAACCTGGCTCTGAGGAACCTGAAAAGATCAAGGCAGCCCCTCTAGGATCCCAAGAGCGGTAGGCAGAGACAGGATTGACCTGAGACCAGGCCAAAAGACTGTCCAGTCCCAGTCTTGTCCATGCTCATCCAGAGCTCTTCCCTCCCAGACTCTGGAAGTGGCTTGCGTGGGGGTGAAGCCCAGAGTCCCTTTCCTGCACTGCTTTTCTGAAAAGTGCTCCAGGCAGGTTTCCCGGTTAGTCTGGTGTAAGGCTGGCTTCATGTAGTTGGAAGATGAGACAGAGAGTGGGGGAGAGCTGTCCCTGTGCCCACCTGTTTCTGGAGGTCGTCAATGGTGTCGTAGTATGGAGAGTAGTCCTTCTGGAAGAACTTAGGCCCCTGCTTGTCGTACCACTCCTGAATCTTGCTCTCCAGCTCGTAATTTTCCTGCTCCAGCCGCTGCACATTTTCCAGGTAGGAAGCCAGACGGCTGTTGAGGTTCTGCATAGTGGCCTTCTCGTCAGTAGCCAGGACTCCGCCACTGCCGCCAAAGCCACCGCCAAAGCCCCCGGAACCTCTGAAGCCCCCAGAGCCACCGCCGAAGCCACCACCGAAGCCCCCGGAGGAGCCGTCGCCGAAGCCTCGGGCCAAGCTCCCAGCACTGAAGCCCCCGCCAGAGCGGGAGCGGCCACCGTAGAGGGAGCCACCCCCGCCCCCACCGCAGGCCCCAGAGCTGCTCCCGCTGCCGAAGCCACTGGCAGAGCTGAAGCGGCCCCCACCACCCGAGCTGAAGCGGCTGAAGGAAGAGCGCTGACCGCCCCCTCCGCTCCCGGAGCTGCCGCGGCTCCAGCAGGACGCAAACTGTCTGTAACTCATGGTGGCGATGGTGGTGGTGGTGTCCCGGGCCGCCTCTTATACCCCTGGCCCGGGGGGCACGCCCGGGTGTGCCCTCGTCTGACCATGCCAGCTCCCCCCCCCCCAAGAGGCCTGGGGCTCTGCGTGGCTGCCAGAGGCAGCCCGCCCCTCTCCATTGTGTGGGGATAATTGGAGGACATTAGGCTGTCAAGGGTACCATAAATCACCCACCTGCGCCAAGGGGGTGACCTACATCTTAGGCTCTAGCCTGCTGTCTGAGGACCGAGGCCCTGGAGGCCCCCGGGTGGGGGCTCAGGCCTCTGGGACACAGACTCCTAGGGTAGAGCTGCCTTCCCCACGGGTGCCTGCTGCTGTCTACATCGGTCCCCATGCCCGCCACCCCCTGGACCCCGTGTGGGCAGAGCTGAGGGCCGGGAAGGAAGCGGCAGGGAAGTTGGGGTGGCCCAGCCCCCACCCACAGCCCGTGCCTGAGGACCTCTTGATGGGAACCATTCCTTGTTCCCCGATCCACAGGCTGGAGGGCAGCACGGACAGACTGAGCGTGCCCCTAGGAGATACATGCCAACCACGATGGGGAGAGGGACTAGCAGCACCCCACAGCGCAGGTCCACACGGGGACCTGGAGGACACAGTGGACCACATAAGTGACACATGGCCAGTCCTGCTGACCTGGGAGGGATGGCCCTGACCTTCTGAGTGGCAGCAATACAGGATGCCCTGGACAGAGCCCAAGTTAGGATACGGATGGGAAACTACCCTGGCTGCTGGCAGACACCTAAATGCACTCTTGGCCACTGAGGCCAGGAAAGAGTGATACACAATGCCACTCTGCACTCACGCACCCACACCCACCTGGCCTCACTGTCCTAAGTTCCCTGAGAGCCCTGTTCTGTTCCCTCCTCCAGAGAACATCCTGGAGGACTCGAGCACCTCCCAGAAGGGGCCATAGGAGAGAGGCTAAGGAGGTGTCAGACCGCTCGCAGGGGGTGCACACCTGCAACCCCAGCTACTTGGGAGGCTGAGGCAGGAGGGTCAAGATCTCCACACCAGCCCAGGCAACTTACTGAGACCCTGCCTGTCTCACAATAAAAGCTTTAAAACAGCTGGCCAGCTTGAGAGAGGCCCTGGGCTCCATCCCAGGGCTGCGCAGGGGGAGGGAGGCAGGTGACTCCATGGCTGCCCCCATCTATGGGTGCTCTAAGCCCCTCCAGCTCTGCCCTGCCAGGGCTACACTCCACACCCCACCCCCATGCCCACCATCCCTTCTGCCCCCCGCCTGTCCACAGTAGCCAGCTGGTTCCTCCCAACAAAGCCCATGTTCCTGGTTCTCAGGGCTCCTCCTGAATCCGTCCATTCCTCTTTTTCTTCAATCAGATTTTATTGGTACATTTTAGGGTATGCGTGACAATCACATTTGCATAGAAAATCTGCACCTGCGCAAGCTGGTGATGCGACCTGATCTTCCCCAGTCCCCTCCCCTCCCCACTAACAAAGCTTTGTTTCTGCGTTTTCCTTCTTTTTTTACTTTTCCCTTCTTCCCCCTCCCCTCCCCATTTGAGCATTTCCTCAAGTTTCACAATACCAGTCTACATTTTGGGCCCTATTCACACTTTCAATGTCTCACACCAGAGAAACAATTCCATATTCATATGTGTGTGTCTCATTTATTTCACTTAAGAGTATGGACTCAAGGTGCATCCATTTGCCTAGAAATGTGTGGAATATGTCCTTCTTTAGGGCACAGTAGTGCTCCAGTGCATAAAAGACCCACATCTAGGGCCAGGGAGATAGCTCAATAGAATAAGTGCTTGCCTGGCAAGTGCAGGGTCCTAAATTCAATCCCTAGTACTGCAAACAAACAAACAAGCAACCCCACATCTAAGGGCCAGCCAGATAGGCAGAGTGCAGGGACAGGGATTTGATCCCCAGGACCACAAGCCATGCCAGCCCCACTCCCAGGGTGCGCTGAGACATCAGCTGAGACCGAGCATAGTGGTGCAAACCTGTAACCCCAGCGCTTGGGAGGCTGCAAACAGGAGGATCATTATGCATCTGAGCTGTGTAGTGAGACCCTGCAGACCCTGCACTAAATACACAAAAATAGATAAATAACTCACATCTGAGCAGTCAAGACCAAGCACCTGCTTAGGCCAGTTCAGGGACTGGGGTTCAATCCTGGCACCACACGCCATGTCCACCCCCCCATTCCCACTGAGCCAGTCACCAAGACCAGGCACAGGGGGGCACGCCTGTAATCCCAGTGCTGGGGAGGCTGAAAACAGAGGGCCCAAGCTGCGTAGTGAGACCGTGTGCCATGTACATTAAGAAAAAGGAAACCCCACCTCTTCTTGGTCCACTCACCAGCTGATGAGATTGTGGGCCCTTGCCACCATTTGGCCACTACGTGCCATGCCACTGTAAACATGGATGTGCGCATCTCACTGTGCTGTGGTGCTTGTAAGCAAATCTTTCTATTCCTACCCCAGCATCCCACTTCCCCAACCCATGCCCCAAGGCCCTTCATCCCTCACGGAATGCCCCACGTGTGCAGCTTCCTCTGATGGAAACGCCCTCCACATACCCTGTGTGAAGACTCCCACTGGCCCGTGGCAGCCTCTGTGAGCCTCCCCCACGAAGCCCCCAGCTCTCCCTAGGTTCACACTCTGCGTGCCTACGACTGCTCACGCTTTGTCTCCGAGGCTTCCCTGGGTCCCCTCTGCACCTGCCCCTTACACAGCTCCAGGTCCAGCCCCACCAAGACCCCAGTGCATCCAGGGTGCAGGAAAGTTAAGAGCTGAAAGAGAACAACAGTGAGGAGAGAGCCCAGGGTGTTGGCCTGGGCCTGGTGGGGGTCAGGGCCCTGGGCTGTAGCTACAGGCTTCCAGGCCTAAAAAGGACCCACACTGCCAGGAGAGGTGAGGGTGGCACATGAGGCTGAGTGCAGGCTGAGAGAGCGGAAGCAGAGCATTTGCTTTGCTGCTTTGCAAGCCCCTCATTACCAGGGGAGCTCCGTGCCAGTCAATCACCCTGGTCAGAGCCAGAACCAGGGCCCTCAAGAGCAGTAGCTGCTAGTCATCGGGTCAGGTGCTAGGTCCTAACCAGGCCCAGCTCCTTCCATCATGGGCAAATGCTTCTGAGACGGGGTCTTACTCTGGTAGTCCAGGCTGGCCTTGAACTCACTATGCTGCCCAGGCTGGCCTCATGGTGGTCCTCCTGCCTCCCAGTTCTGGGATTTGCCAGGCATGCGCCACGCTGCTCAGGTGGACAAATGATTCTGACTGTCCTTGCTTTTCTTTTCGGTAGTAGGATAGACACGCAGACTCCCCAGCCCCTAAGACTTCCTTTATAAACGGATTTGTTGAAGTACAAAGTGAGCTAGTTTTCTGAAATGTGCTAAATATTCAAATAGGCAGTTTCAAATGCTAATTACCTTAAAACTGAAAGTAGGCAGAGCAGAGCAGAGGGTACTGAGAGCCTCAGTGGCCAGCACACAGGAGTGGCTGGGCCTGGGGCTTGCAGGGAGCAGGTGGGTCCCCTCTCTGGTTCTTGAGGCGCTAAAGCTTTGTCCAGGGTCTTGCAGCCCCCACACATCGTGGCCCCTTCCACCCACTTCCTCACTCATGCTGAGGCCCCAGCTCTGGCTGGGGTGGGGCAGGACCCTGAACTCTGAGCTGGCACAAAAGAGGCTGGTGGAGATGGGGGTGCCGGCCACACCTCACTGTGCATTCTGGGAGACCCAACAATGCTGAGACCGGTGGGGTGACCCTAGCTTGAAGCAGCGACCCCTGCCAGCTGAGTCTCCAGCCCCAGGGGCAAGTCCACCTCCTCCTGTGGCTGCCCTTAGCACTGCCAGGAACTTCCCAGTCCAGAGCTGCCCCCTGGGCACCCACGGACCCTGAACACTCCGTCCCAGGCCTCAGAGGGCACCTGAGGACCTAGGAGACCCACCCAATGGGATCAGGAGCCCCATAACTGCCTAGCTTTGACAGTGAAGAAGGGGCAGCCGAAGTCCTTTGCCCTGGCCATCTGGTTCTCCTTGGGAAGTCTGGGGACAGAGCTGTGGAGAGGCCCACCCCACCCCTGGGCCTCAGCCTCAGTATCCCCATGGGAAGACTTTCCATGCTGAGTCACCAGAGCCTCATGCAGCACAGGTGGGCAGAGGGGCCTCTGGATGAGGGTCCAGCTGCGGCCCACGTGAGCATCTGCCCCACATCTGGCCATCTGGACAGCTGCTCCAGTCTGGGCCCAAGATGCACTGTGCCCACTGCTGGCACCTCAGTGACTCCTCCCTAGCCATGTGACACAGCTTGTGCTGCTGCCTTTTGGGGCTCAGGGTCTGACAAAGGGAGCCCGCGTCATCCCAGCACCTGGCCCTGGGGCCTAGCAAGATGAGCACCACTGTCTGCTGGCACAAAGGACAGCTCTGTCTCCCAGGCTCAGGGGTTGGGAGATGGGGTCAGAGGTGGACACTGAACCCTCCACACAGTGCCCCAGAGGGGGAGAGGTCAGTGCTCCATGGAGAACATGGAAGACGGGGTCGCCTGCTGCCCACTCCCCATTGTTGTCTGCCACTGAGGCCAGGTGGGGTCAGGGAAGCTGCAGGAGACAGCAGGCTGAGTCACTCTCCTCTCTGTGCAGCCGCCCTGATTGTGCACGCTGCCCGCTGGCGCAGGGCTGGTGACACTTGCATCTGTCTGTCAATGCTGATTCTTTCTCACTCTGTGGTCCCCACCCCACCCAGGGAGACACCACCAGGCCCAGGGGCCGAGTCCCAAAGCAAGCTCCCCCCACGCTCTTGGGGCAGTGGCTTCCCCTTCCGGGCTGCCTCCTCCCCACGGATCTCATCCTTGCCTAACTGAGCAGCTGCTGTACAACAAGCACTGACTGAGAGCCAAGGAGGACGGTGTGAGCAAGCCCGACCTCCTGTGGAATAAAACAGCTCTCCAAATACTTCACAGGAAGCATACCCTGACCTGTCCGGACCGTCTGTGGAGGAGGATGGGGTTGGTCGGAGAGAACCAGGAGAAGGAAAAGGAGAGTCCCAGGGAAGAGACAAAGTCATGTGCAAATGCTCTTCATGGGAGGTGAAAACCTCCCCACAGACAGAAGCCCAGCGTGGCTACAGGGTGCAGGATTAGGTCTGGGAAGAAACAGACAGCTCTGCTGTCCTAAGATTGTTGTGAGGCTGCGTCCCGCACAAAGAGGGGTGGTTCCCTGGCTGCTGGTGCCTCTGAGTCTGCTCCTGCCTTTCTCTAGGACCATCTAGAGGTGCCCTGGCTTCCCAGGTCCTTTGCTTATTGTGAGTCTATGGAACCTGGGGCAGGGGAGAGCTCTGGAGGACAAGTGGTGGGGGATCGTAGCTCTTTCCTCCCAGGAACCTCCGGTCTGGGCTTTGCCCCTTGCAGGCGGGGGCGATCTGGAGCCCTAGAGGAGGAGACTCCCTGACGCACTGGAAGGAGGTGGAGCCCTGGGACTCCGAGACACAATACCGCCTACGTCCACTAGATAGTGCTACTGAGTCGCTTTTCACATCTCTTGTTCCCGTGGAGAGGCTGATACCAGGCTTTAAGCAGGGCAGCCTCAGGCTCTGGGGCCCAGGAGCTCCGGTAGTTGGCAGTGCCCAAATGTCAGTTCTGCCGTTCCTACTGGGGCGTGGTAGAGGGGACGCTGGGACCTGCATGCTCACCTTGGGACCTCCTCTCGTGGCCTGGCAGCCCCCACCGCATCTTCACCCCGGAAACAGAGCAGAGAGGGGTGCATGCCATTTCTCACAGCCAGGAGCCTCCTATCTTCATGGCCAGAGCTCCTCTGATGGAAGTGGGGTGCGGCACCACGTCAAGGCAGAATGATGGGATTCTGAGGCAACGAGGCACATTCCGGGCTGCATCCTCTGGTGACTCTTGCTCTCTGCTGGGACCACGTGATCCCTTCAAATGTGTGCCGCTACCCAGATTCCTGACCACCTCCCGCGGAGCAAGAGTCTCGCTACACAGTGGGGCCAGGAGCCCCAGGCCCCAACATCCTGAGGGTATCCCCAGCCCTTATCCCTGGGCCCCATATACTTAGGGCCATCCCAGCCCACTCCTCAAGGAGGCAGTGCTTCCGGATCGACCCTCCTTCTGCCAGGTGAGTGCCTAGCCCCCAGTTGGGGTGTCTTTATAGAGAAGACACCCCAAACTTTCAGAGGGTGTCAGCAGGGCCAGGAGAAACCAAAATCACTCTGCTCCTTTTGCTAAGGACTCCTCGCCCCATGCATGGAGCCCGTGTGCCAGGTCTGATGTCAGATTTTTTTTTTTTATGAATTTAGGACTAGGCCTACAGGGTCTCATTATGTAGACTGGACTCATAGTGATCCTCCTGTTTTCAGCCTCCCAAGTGCTGGGATTACGGGCGTGTACCATCATGCCCTGCCTCACTT
This sequence comes from Ctenomys sociabilis, assembly GCA_004027165.1. NCBI lineage: Eukaryota > Metazoa > Chordata > Mammalia > Rodentia > Ctenomyidae > Ctenomys > Ctenomys sociabilis. Next base: position 5,162 of record PVKA01050619.1, on the reverse strand, counting down.
GCCATCTCAGTGTGCCCCGGGGGGCATGACCAGCACAGCACACCAGGGATCAAACCCCAACCGCTGCACTCTAACAAAACAGGTGCTTTAATCCCCTGAGCTTCTGGCCACTGATGTCACTTGCTGGGTCTGTGAGACAGACCATTTCAGCCTCTTTTAGCCCCAGGTAGTGAAGGTCTTGTTCCCCACTGGGTGTGAAGGAATGTGGGTTCCTTATCCCACCCAAAGTCTTGCAGGCTACTCAGCCAAGGACCCCAGATGCCAGTACTGGCTGTCGGATCCAAAGCCCAGGACTCGGCCCCTTGCCCAGGGCCTGTTCTCAACCTCCACCCCCACGGGGCCAAAAGGCAGAGCCAGAAGGTGGAGCCAAGAGGCAGACCATTGGGGTGAGACACAGGGCTGGCCACCCCATCCCAGCTGGGCACTGAGCCCGCCCACCCTGGATCTCCCCCACTCACCCTCTAGACTTCTCCCCTCCTCCTCCTTTCCCAGCACCCCCAAGAAACCCAAAGAGTCCTGGCTCCCAGGGTGCCTTTCTTCATGGGCTTCTTCCAACCCCAAGATGCAGGATTCATGGTCTCTTCTATACATGAGAGTGCTGAGGCTCAGACCCCAGAGTTAACTATGGCAGAACAGAGCCACAGTAGAAAACCAGTCGGCCTATTCCCACAGCTCCTGAGAAGGCCCCACTCAGTGTCACTCACTCAGGCTCCTCCTGGTGAATGCTCACTACCAGCCCCTGTTCTCTCTCTCTCTCTCTCTCTCTCTCTCTCTCTCTCTCTCTCTCTCTCTCTCACACACACACACACACACAGGCACAGGCACACGCACGCCATCATACATACCAATCACCAAGGGCAGCCAATCCGCCCTAGGGCAGCTGAGTGTAGGCCGGATTAAACCCAGTTCAGCAGAGCCAGTGCCAGTTCAGAGAGACAAGACAGTCATGGAGCCCCAGTTCTTATGCTAACCTTGAGTTTGTGCATTGCCTGGGGGGGACTGGACCTGTGAACCCCATGCATTATATGCAGGTATGTGTGCTTGTGTGGACATGGGGCAAAGGAAATCTATAGTGTCCAGTCTTTTCTCATCCCTGCTCACAAAAATGTTGAGAATCCTTCACCTGGCACCCTGCCTGGCACCAGAGTGACTCGGTGCCCGGTGAGCGCACAATGATGTGAACCGGTGAATGCCCCAGTGTGCTTGGGGCCAGCCCACGCACGGCCCAGTACCCAAAGCTTTCTGTGTCTTCTGAGATGGTGAAACCATCCCAGGGGCAAAGCCCAGCCCACCCCCAGGCCCTTTCGCCCGCTCCCAGAGCCACAGCCAGGAGCCACTGCTGCCCACCTCCACCCCACTCCCACTCAGACAATGACGGGCAGAGACCGGTCTTGTGCAACTCAGATAAAGAAGCTTTATTGATTGCCAGGAGGGGCAAGGGTAAGGCAGGGCCTGAAGCATCAGTTGGCAGGACAGGGCCTCTTGCAGGGGGATCTGGGCCCACACAGCACTGGGCAACCCTAGTTCTTGGTGCGCAGGACCTGCTCGTGGGAGGACACCACCTTTCCGTCGTGCACGTCCACCACCTTGGTGCGAATCTGGCGGCTGGAGGAGGTCACTGGGGAGAAGAGAAAGAGGACATTGTTCGAGGCTGTAGGTGATGGGGAAATAGGGAGCACAGAGGCCAAGAAGCCGAGGGCTCGGTGAACTGGCCTTCCTGCCCTTTACCCCCGAATGACACTCCTCACAGTACACAGAGGCCATCCCTTTCAGATGCCAGCTTTCTAAGGCAGAGTCTGTGTTCTCAAACTGGAGCTTCCCAAGAGAGCACACTCTCCCAGTTCCATCCTACGGGACTGCTGGGTCCTGGGCTAAGAGCCACAGGCGCTGTCCGTGGTGCTGACCTCCAGGATCATGGGGTCTATGCCCGTGAGAGAAGCACAGGTTGGTGTCCTATCCCTAGGGAGGGTTAGGACAGGGCTTCTGCCACCCAAGGAGGTTCATATGAGACACTGAGTAAGCACTCTACAACTCAACCCCTGGAGAATTTCCTAACCCAAGCTCTAGACCTGCTGGGAGGACTAGGGATCCAGACCCAGGCTCAATGAGAGAAAACATCTTACCATCTCTGGATGACTGGGAGCCAGAGGAAAACTGGGCTGAGGAGAGGCTGTAAAGACACAAGCAGGAAGGATTATTAGACACCTAGAGGTCAGACAGAGAAGATGGCGCTGATGGATGGGGCAGGGTCGGGCGCTCACTGGGCGTCCTCGCCCTCCAGCAGGCGGCGGTAGGTGGCGATCTCCTGTTCCAGCCGCGTCTTCACGTCCAGCAGGATCTTGTACTCCTGGTTCTGCTGCTCCATCTCGCAGCGCAGCTGGGCCAGCTGCTCCTCCACACTGCCGATCATTTCCTGGATCTGCGACAGCTGCATGCAGTAGCGGCCTTTGGTCTCCTCCAGGCTGTTCTCCAAGGACGCTTTCTGTGAGGGCAGTAAAGAGGGCCTGGGATCAGGGGGCAGGCATACCTTCTCTGCTAGGCCCAGACCCCCCCTGTACATAGCTGTCTGCCCACCATGCTGAGCTGGGACTGCAGCTCGATCTCCAGGTTCTGCACTGTGCGTCGGAGCTCGGAGATCTCGCTCTTGCCACTCTGCAGGGCTTCGGTGTTGGTGGCCACCTCGCGGTTCAGCTCCTCGGTCTGCATGGAATAAGAGCCCCATTCACACCAGAAGGTCCCAAGGGCAAGGTGCCAGGTCCCTTCCTCTGCCGATGGGCCCCACCTTGGTGAAGAACCACTCCTCGGCTTCCCTGCGGTTCTTCTCGGCCATCTTCTCATACTGGTCACGCATCTCGTTCAGGATGCGGCTCAGGTCCACACCGGGGGCCGCGTCCATCTCTACATTGACATCGCCACCCGTCTGGCTGCGCAGGGAGAGCATCTCCTATACAGCCCAAGGAGAAAAGGTCCACAGTGAGGTCTCCCACCCTGGCTGCATTCCCAACCCTCCCCATGCCCATTCCAGCGCTGCACACCCAGCTATGCTTTGAACTGCCTTCTCCCTTTAGCACCCACCTCCTCGTGGTTCTTCTTCAGGTAGGCCAGCTCTTCCTTCAGGCTCTCGATCTGCATCTCCAGGTCGGCCCTGGCCAGGGTCAGCTCGTCCAGCACTCTGCGCAGCCCATTGATGTCGGCCTCCACGCTCATGCGCAGGTTCAGCTCCGTCTCATACCTGGAATGGCCCAAGAGTAAGGGACTGAGAGGCCCTTCCTGTCCAGGAAGAAAGTCTTTTCTCCTTGCCTGCAGCTGCTTCCCAGGGCCGGCATCCGGAGGGCCGTATGAGACACGGCGACCTCTGGTCACACAGACAGCAGCCTTCCTGGTGCCCCAGAAACAAGGCAGCTCACCATGCCGCACAGCTCGGGCAGTGAGGCTCTGCCAGATTCAGCAGCCCGATGAGGCGCCAGGCTCCACATATGCCCATGTACTGCACTTGGGGGTGGACAGGCAATGCCGGTCCCTAAAGTGGTGCTTCCCTAACCTGGCTGTGGGCCAGAACCACCCAGGCAATGTCTGAAAAGTAACCGAACCAAAACTCCAAGGGCGGAGGCCAGGACTCATATTTTACAAGCACCTCAAGGGCGTTTTCTGGGCCCCAGTCAGCTCTGTTTGGGACAGAGTCCAACAGCACCCCACCCTGGGGGGCCTGGGTGTGCCAAGCCCCACAGAGACTCACTTGGTGCGGAAGTCATCGGCGGCCAGGCGGGCATTGTCGATCTGCAGGAGGACGTTCGCATTGTCCACTGTAGCCGTGAGGATCTGCAGGAAAGGTTACAAGTTCTTCATCAAATGGATATCTGTAGGCAGGCATTACTGCAGCCTGCCGTAGTCTGTGGGGTCCTGTGTTCACCCAAGTCCCTTGCGCAGGAGACAACCCCAAGATGTCCACCCTGACCCAGGACTTCAGTGCATGATGGGCAGCAGAGTCGCAGCGTCCAGGCCCTGACTCGCTGCACAACCTGGAAGGGCCTCAGGACTCAGTCCCCACAGGTCTCTCAGGATGGGCTCTGAGCACCCACTCTCCCTTCTCCCCAGGAGGCAGCCCCATGCACACGTCCTCCGAGAGGCTGGTATGCACGTGGCCACAGGTGGGACTTTCCCAAAAGACAAGACCCAGCTAGCACCAGGGATTGAAAAGAGGAGGAATCAGAACAAAAGAATGACAGGGGGAGCCCCACGCCTGGCCCAGTTGGCCCTCGATCAGCTTGCGCCCCTAAGCCCCATAGGCCGCAGGGGGCTCCTGGGATGACAGGCTGGCGCAGCAGGTTCGAGCCGAGCAGTGCGCAGGTGCGGCAGCAACCAACTGCGCCTGTGGTTTCCTGTGCCACCCAGCCAACCGGTGCCAGGGCTCATGGGCGGCGGCAGCCACAGCCCAGACTAATGAGCTAATGAGCAGTTCGGGTGTCTCGCGGCTGGCCCGTTACGGCCGCGCCCTCCCTAGCACTGGGGAGCAGGAAGCTGCGGCCTGTGCTGTGCTGTGCTGTGCTGGAGGGTGGGGGTCACAGAAGCCTCACAACCCCAACTGCTTCCCCAAAACTGCAGGGGCAGGAGCCCCAGTGTCCCCCGGAATCTGGGGATGGGAGCTCAGGACATGAGCAGCATGGGGAGGGAAGCCACCTCCCCCCATCAGCTGTGTGGGGCACCCAGGGCCCCAGGAGAAGGGGTCGGCTTGGGGTCTGTGCTGTCTGGAAATCTGGTGTGCCGGGGGCCTGGGGCACTGACTGCTCCCAGAGAAGGGCGACCGAGTGGCACACCTCCACTGCTCACCTTGTTCTTCAGGTCCTCAATGGTCTTGAAGTAGGGGTTGTAATCTCTGGTCTCAACAGGCCGCTGCCGCTGGTACCAGTCTCGGATCTTCACCTCCAGGTCGGCGTTGGCCTCCTCCAGGGCCCGCACCTTGTCCAGGTAGGAGGCCAGGCGGTCGTTGAGGTTCTGCATGGTCACCTTCTCACTACCCACCAAGAGCCCATCGCCACCACCAAAGCCACCACCGAGGCCACTGCCGAAGCCACCACCAAAGCCACCACCGAAGGCACCGCCAAAGCCGGCACCAAGGCCACCACCATATCCTCCACCAAAGCTGCTGCTGCTGCTAAAGCCAC
>PVKA01050617.1:0-12617 GCA_004027165.1 Ctenomys sociabilis | reverse complement strand
TTTTTTTTTTTTTTTTTTTTTTTTTTTTTTGTCTTTTTTGAGACAGGGTCTCACTGTGCAGTTCAGGCTGGCCTTAAGCTCACTTTGTAGCTCAGGCTGGTCTCGAACTCACAACAATCCTCCTGCCTCAGCCTCCCTAGTGCTGGGATTACAGGCATGCGCCACCACGCCCGGCTGCACCACCACGCCCGGCGGTGGCATGCATTTGTAATCTCAGTGCTCAGCAGGCTGAGATAGAAGGTAACTAGGAGTCTGAGCTGCATGGTAAGACCCTGTACCAAATACATAAATTAAAAAAAAGAAAAAAGTTTATGTAGCCCTTAGTTGATTTTTTAAAAAATAACACTCAGTTTTTTTCTGTAATAATCAGAAAAATTTGAAAATCCAAGGAGCTAGAAAATTTTAGGGGCTGGGGAGATGGCTCAGTAGGATAAGCGCTTGCCTGGAAGCACAAAGGCCTGAGTTAAATCCCTGGTTCCACAAAAAAAAGAAAAAAGAAAAAAAAACTTTATATTATTATTATTATTATTATTATTATTATTATGTGTGTGTGTGTGTGTGTGTGTGTGTGTGTGTGTGTGTGTGTTACCAGGAATTGAACCCAGGACCTTTAATTTGCTAGGCAGGTGCTTATGCCACTGAGCTATCTCCCCAGCCAAGTACTTAATCTTTTTTTGTTTTTTGTTTTTGTGGTACCAGGGATTGAACTCAGGACTTTGCACTTGCCAGGCAAGAACTTATTCTGCTGAGCTGTCTCCCCAGCCCCTATATTCTTAAATCCCTCAGACAATAGCAATATTTTGGTAAACTTCCTTTTAATCTTTTATGTATATTTCTTTTTTTTTTTTTTTGTCTTTTTGAGACAGGGTCTCACTATGCAGTTCAGGCTGGCCTTAAGCTCACTTTGTAGCTCAGGCTGGTCTCGAACTCACAACAATCCTGCTGCCTCAGCCTCCCGAGTGCTGGGATTACAGGCCTGCGCCACCACGCCCGGCTCTGTATATTTCTTTAAATACTTTTTTTGGTGTGTGATCATACTCTGTACATAATTTTGTATTTTTTTTTCATTTTTAAAGAGCAAACATTTATCTGCTTAATATTTCATTCTAGTCAAGTTCTTTGAACTTCAGTTCCTGCTTACAAAGTAATTCCAAGTCTTTTAGTATTTTAACATTGTTTTCTCATGTTGTTATCAACTCTGACTGCAAGCTATAACCACCTCTATCTGTTACCTGCTTTGTCCTGACCTGACACTCTTTTACTAGTATATTAGTGTATAGATTTACCTCTTCTTCCTTCTCCTCCCATTGTTTCTCTCTTCTCCCTCCTCCTCTTCCTTCTCTTCTTCCTCCTCCTTCTACTCCCTCCCTGCAGGTAGTAGGAATTGAACTCAGGACATCAAGCTTGCCAAGCAGGCCGCTGAGCTTCCCCAGCCCTAGATTATCTTCTTTTAATTTTTTTCTTTTATCAATATAAATGACACTACATCTACAACTGATATTTTCGGCTATGGGTCATTGACTCTCTAAACAGTTTTCTCCATTTGGCTTGGTGACTGGACCCCAGAAAAGCCCCAGGTGACCTTGCGAGGAAGCTTGGGTTTCTGTGTGTGTAGAAGATGGTGGGGGCTCCTCTCTGCTGAAGGATAACTAGCAGCCTGTGGGTGTTCAGTAAATACTAAACGATGCCAAGGTGGGTATGTGTTTGTGTTCCTGTGTCCCTCATGTCACTCTTGTGTATTTATAGTGTTGCCTTTGTGGCAACCCAAGCAAGTCCACTATTGTGCGTGTCTGTGAATCTATGTAAAAGCAGGGGGCCCAATTTGTGTGTGTCTGTGTGTTGATAACAGGCATAAAAGTGTTATATCCATCGGGGGTGGTGCCACATGCCTGTAATCCCAGCACTCTGGAGGCTGAGGCAGGAGGATTGTTGTGAGTTTGAGACCAGCCTGAGCTGCAAAGTGAGATTAAGACCAGCCTGAACTGCATAGTGAGACCCTGTCTCAAAAAAAGACAAAAAAAAAAAAAAAAGTTATATCCAACCACATATGTGCATCTGAGTGTGTGTGTTGGTGTCTATGCCTGTGTGTGAGCATGCAGGTGGGCCTGGACTGGGCATCTATGTGTCTGCATGTACGTGTATTCAGTCCTCATGGATCTGCTGTGGGGAGACCTCCACGAGCATTTCATGTGGATGAGTAGGCTGGATCTGGTCTGGTATGTGAGTGTGTGCATGCTTGATAATAACCACATCCCTGTCTTCCCCATGGGAGCAGAGAGGTGCCCAAGGCACGGGTGACGCACCCTCACTGAGCTCCCGGTTCTCCTGGGAACCAGCTCGAGAGAGACCTAAGCAGACTGCATCAAGAGCCCCATCCCTTTTGCAACCAGCCCTGGCCCCAGGCAGTAACCACTGCTAGGCTCACACAGGTCAGACCTGCCCATTACAGCTTGGCTGCCAGGAAACCTGCTCTAAGCTGGGCTGCACCAGCGGGGCCCTACTTGGGCCTGGGCCAGATCCCTGATGAGCGGAACCAGTGGAGGACCACATGAGTCACCCTGAAACAACAGCAAGGATTGACTTCCTGGACATGGGCACCTCTGTGTGCAGCAATACTTAGGCAGCCTTATCCCCCTCAGTATTGCCTAATATCCCTATAACTGAATTAAAAGGTAGGCCAGATGGCCTTTAGTAGCCCCACTACTCAGATGGGGAGACCATAGCACACGTGGACCTGCGGCCCGGGGCTCTTCCCATGTTCTATGTGGGGAGTGGGGAAGTTCTGCTCTTAGAAATCAAAGCTACTTCCCCAGTCTTTTTAAATTTTTTGTCTCATTAAATTGCTCATGCAGAATTTGATCTTTTTTTTTTTTTTTTTTTGTCTTTTTGAGGCAGGGTCTCACTATGCATTTCAGGCTGGCCTTAAGCTCATTTTGTAGCTCAGGCTGGTCTTGAACTCACAACAATCCTCCTGCCTCAGCCTCCCGAGTGCTAGGATTACAGGCCTGCGCCACCACGCCCGGCTTTAGAATTTGATCTTGTTCAATTCCTGATATACTAAAAAAGAAAAAGAAGAAAGCACAGAACTTGAACTTGTGACCCTCCTGTCTCAGCCTCCAAGAGAGCTGAGATTCCAGGCGCATACATCTATGCCCAGTAGAGACTGATCTGTTAGAGCTCAGAGTGCTGGGAAGCCAGGCTTCTGGGATAATCAGGTTGTCCTGGGCAGGAGAGTAAAGGAGCCGGAGACAGGGTTGGAGTCCGGCAAGGCAGATGTCAGCACTGAGTGTGCCTGATGGGCTGATAGAACATCCTCAGGCTTTCTTTTCTAATCAGAGCTGAAATATGGACCCATAACTGGGATTTCTAGAATTCCTTATCAGACTGCGTGGCTGCTATAGCCATAACCTTGGCCTATGGTTACCCTCCTGGTCTCCGGAGGGTAGACTCAGTCAAGGTCACTAGGCTGATGAGCCTGTGACCAGCAAGCCTTTCACCCCAGGTATCCAGAAGATGCCCTCGGGGCTGGGGATGTAGCTTGGAGGAAGAATGCTTGCTGAGGATGGGGACATCCTGGCTTCAAGTCCTGTACCTCCTTGCAAAGAACACAAGCCCCCAAAGCAGACAGATAATGCCCTGGGGCCCTGGTGATAAGGAGCAGCCAGGCTTTGAGCCCTGTGTGGGCATAGGGATTCCCTATGCCCCTGGCAAAAAATCAGATAGTACAGTCCCTCCCAGTGACAGTGGATCCACGACTGCGCCTTCTCAGACCCACGTTCCCTGTGGCTGGGTGCCACTCTCTCCTGTGTGAACTCCTTTCCTGAGTCAGCAGAGCTCATCCCTCAGGTCCCGCTCAGGGATAGCAGGAGGCTCTCCTAGAGGAACAGGGACTCTGCATTCTTGGTACTGTGCACTTTTCTCTCCCCTACTTTGGCCAACAGGCCATGTGCTCCTCGGACAACACCCTCCCTGCGAAGCCCTGGAGACTGGGCCTCCCATTCTAGCCCCATCCTGACTTGTTGGGTGACTTTGGGTAAATTACTGCCTTTCCTCTCAGCTGAGTTTCTCCCTGTTGTGCAGTGGGGCTAAGACTCTCTGCCCCTCCCTGGCTCCCAGGGGACCTGCACGGATAAGGAAGATAATCACTGAGAGCTGATTTGGAGGAAGTTTCTGAGTGCCAAGTAAGAGGTATCAGTGCTGGCCTATGTTTACATGGGTGTGGACTTTTGGTTCCCAGCCTCCTGGGGTTTGGGACCAGCCCTGACAGCTTCTTGGCTTGTGGTTCCTTTGTCCCACTTCCTGAGAAAGGACAGAAACCAAAGAGAAACGCTCTGTTGTCTGGAGAAGACAAGACTTGCAGAACATAAGAGTTTGGGGCTCTGGAACACTGGCCTCCTGGCCTGGTTATGTGTCTTAGCTGTATGACCTTGAGCTAGTCACTGCCCCTCTCTGGGCCTCACTTTCTCAGCTTGACAGCTCCCCTAACTCTGAACTCAGAGGAGGCTACAGCCTTGTAATCAGAGGCTAAGGTCATGTCAGAACAGAAGGGACCTGGTTATTTAATCTAACATCTTTAATTTTTACATATCACCATGGCCCTCGTTGTGGGATGGTAGACTAACCTGAGTTAGCCTGGTCAACTCGAGGTCATAAACCGATTGCCAGGGGGGTGTGGGGAGGGGAAGATGGGTCAGAGAAAACCCCCTGGAAAGACAACTCCTTGTGAGCTAGTGGGTCAAGAGGGGACCCTTTAAGCCCATGGCTGACTGGAGCCCCCCCTTTTTTTATTTTTTTTTTTTCTGTCTTTTTTTTGAGGCAGGGTCTCACTATGCAGCTCAGGCTGGCCTTAAGCTCACTTTGTACTCAGGCTGGTCTCGAACTCACAACAATCCTCCTGCCTCAGCCTCCCAAGTGCTGGGATTACAGGCCTGCGCCACCACGCCCGGCTAAAGGGTTTCTTTTTTTTTTTTTTTTTTTTTTTGGCGGTACCAGGGATTGAACCCAGGCCCTTGCGCTTGCCAGGGAAATGCTTATTCTACTGAGCTATCTCCCCAGCCCCTGGAGCCCCCTTCTGACTTTAGCCTGTCTCTGCAGGTGGGTGACTTTCCTCAGCTAAGCCTCTCTTCATCTAGACACCATGATGGTCAAAACCTCCCTCTGTGTCTCCTCCCCCAGCATCAGATGCCTGCGGTCTCCTGGCCTTGGACCCTCTTTGCTGCCTGCCTGCTCCGGGCCCTCTGAACACAGCTGCGTCCTTTTCCTCTCCAAAGGCCCTCCCCTCCCCTTCCCCTCTGTCTGTTGTTGCTCTCTCCTGTGGTCAGCCTGTCCACTCTTCTTCCAAACCCAGAGGCTCCATACTCACTGGGCCCAGGCCAGCACCTTCACAGACCTCACCTGCAGTCAGGCTGCTCAGAGCTTCCCGGAGGGTCCACGGGAGTAGAACCTCTGTGCTTCTGACTTGCTCCTGACCCGAGTTGTTTGTTCCTCCTTGATTAAAGAAAAAAATTCTCATTCCTACTTTATACCCATCTTATCTCATAATTTATAGAGGCCAATAAACCACCTTAACCCCTTCCCTGTAAGGTGAGGCATAAGTCAACAACAGCTAAGTAATGATGAGAAATCAAGGAAGCAGGTTTCCATCTGGTGCCAGGTGGCCCCTCACCTTCTGCCTGGTTCTCCTGAAACTGCCCCTCTTCCACGTGGCCCTGTTTCTCTTGGTGGCATCGCCACATAGCCATCCCATGATCAAGACCTGGTAGCTTTGCCCACTCATGTTGTCCCTCTGTACAGCCCAGAGTCGCCAAGTCTCACACTGGTGTCCTTTTTCAGGTGACTGGAAACTCTGTCTTCTTCCCCATCCCCCCTGCTGAAGCCCAGTGCAGAACTCAGTCTGATGATTTGTCCTTTGTTTATATATTGGAACATTTTTTCTTATACAAAAGCTACAGGTTGGGTGTGTTGACCCACACTAGTAATCCCAGCACTGGAAAGGCAGGAGGATCATTGTGAGTTTGAGATTAATCTGGACTACAAAGTGAGCCCAAGGCCAGCCTGCACTGCATAGTGAGACCTTGTCTCAAAAAACCAACCAAACAAAAATTACTGTAGGAAAACTAGAAAGTACAGACCAAAGTCAGGCACTCTGACATATACCTACTGTAGTCCCAGCTACCTGGGAGGCTGAGTGAGCCACAGCTTGGCAAGTTCAAGGCCTGTGTAGGCAATTTATCAAGACCTTGCTCCAAAAAAATAAACAATAAAAAGGGATGGAAATTGTAGCTCAATGCTCAGAGCCCCTTGAGGTCAGTCTCAGGTTTGGGGTGGAGGGACCCAACACCTGCTGTTTTATCAGTGCAAGATAATACTGGGAAGATTTGAGCATATATCCTTTTTCAGGGTTGTGGCTTGCTTTTCTAAACATGTAGCCACCTTCCCTTTAAAACTCCACAAAGCACCTCTTTAAATCTTTTCCAGGTCTGTTCTCTTAGTCTTGCTGTTCCGAGTTCCAGCTGATACAACCCTCCTCTGCCAGCTGGCCCAGGTGGAAAAGGCAAAACTAGCTTTCTCCAGAGCTTGTGCACGTTGAAGGAAACCAGCTGGACCTTGGGCTGAAGCTCAGATTCCAGGTATGGCCATGGACAACAGCCCCTCCCTGAGGGAGCTTGAAAGCACCGTCCTGGGATTCTTGTTTCATGGTGATTGGGTGGGGACAGGAGTGGCCTTGTGCAATAGAGCAAACTGCTCCTCATTCAGGGCTATTTGTTTAAGTGGGCAGGGATGGTTTGGAAGGAACAACACAACCTTTGTTAGTGTGCATTGGAAGTGTTAGGGCCAGTAATTTTGGAGACAAATCCCCAGCATGTAGAAGGTGGGAGGGGTCATGGGGAATAAGAAGATAGGGCCCCAAAGCTGGGTGTCCAGAGGGTCTGAGCAAGCACCTAACCCTGGGCACAGTGGCATAGCAGGCTGGCTGCAGAGGACCTCGGGCTCAGCACCTGCGGCATGGGCCCCAAGTTTATGCAAGAAGCTAGTCATATATATAAATGCTGCAACTAAACCACTGTTTTGGATCAGACTATGACTGAAGACTGCAAGTATGCAACATTATTTATTTATTTTGCAGTGCTGGGAGTATATTTTTTTATTTTTTTGTATTTTAGGAAAGGGTCTATAGGGTGTTCAGGGTCTCAGTACTAGATCAGACTCATAGTGATTCTCCTGTTTACAGCCTCCCAAGAGCTGGGATTATGGGCACATGCCACTATGCCCGGTCTCAATTGCCATCTCAGTGCACCCCAGGTGTGGGGCTGGCACAGCAGGCCCAGGGATCAAACCCAGTGTTGGGGATTTAACCTAGCCTTTGCACTAAGCTGCATTTTCAGCCCATTTATTTATGTATGTAGTTATGTAGACTGCACGTGGTGACACATGTCTGTAATCCCACCACCCAGGGAGGCTCAGGCTGGAGGATCTCCGTGAATGTGAGGCCAGCTTGGGCTTCACAGTGAGTTCAAGCCCAGGATAAATGACATAGTGAGACCCCTGGCCTGCTGCCTACTCCTTCACACCTGGGCCCACCTCTCTGTCTAGTTCCTAAGTGCCCACCTAGGTGGTTGCCAACCATCCACCTCTTCACCCATCCCCCTGCCTTTGAGACAAACTGAACTGCTTGGTGGTCTCATGTGAAACAAGATCCATGATTTCTGCTGCCCGTTTTTGCTGCCCATGATTTTGTTTTGTTTGGGACAGCCACATCTACATCCATATGCACCTGCTTGGTTCTTCCCAATTATCCCAACATACATGATACACAATTTATATGGAGCTGGGGAGGTAGCTTAATGGTCTAAGTGCCTGCCTGGCAAGCACAAGGACCCAGGTTCGATCCCCAGTACCATATACAGCACACAGCCCCAGAACCCCGGGGTTCACCATGTGGGCCACTGAAACCGGGTGTGGCACGCACAACTGTAATCCCAGCCCTGAGGAGGCTGAGACAGGAAGATCACTATAAGTCTAAACTGTGTAGGGAGACCCTATACCAAATAAATAAATAAATGATTAAAAACAACAAAGTTTGCCGGGCGTGGTGGCGCATGCCTGTAATCCCAGCACTCGGGAGGCTGAGGCAGGAGGATTGTTGTGAGTTCGAGACCAGCCTGAGCTACAAAGTGAGCTTAAGGCCAGCCTGAACTGCATAGTAAGACCCTGTCTCAAAAAGACAAAAAAAAAAAAAAAAAACAAAGTTTATACAGTGGCCCATTATGGTAGCACATACCTGCAATCCTAGCACTGGGAAGGCTGAGGTAAGAGGATCACTGTGAGTTTGAGACCAGCCTGGGATACATAGAGAGCAAATCCAGCATGAGCTACATAGTGAGACCTTGTCTCAAAAAAAATTTTTTTTACTATGGTTTTTCCCTGGCACTAATTCAAATTCCTTATTTCCCAACTATCTTGGGCTATTTCTAAGTGTCCAGATCATTATATCCATGTTGTTCTGCAATCTTCTCCACAGTTCTCTACCTAGAACTGTTTATTTTGCAAAACTGAAATATTATACCATGAAATAGTTGCACCCTAAACCTCCCTTCCCACAGCAGTGATCACTCTACTTTCTGGCTCTGAGTGAAACCATATAGTATTTGTCCTTTTTTTTTTTGGCAGAACTGGGGATTGAACTCTGGCCCTTGTGCTTGCCAGGGAAGCATTTATTCCACTGAGCCATCTCCCTGGCCCCAGTATTTATCTTTTTGTGACTAGTTTATTTTACTTAAATTTCCTAAAGCTTCATATTGAGGAATTTTCTTCTCTCTGTCTCTGTCTGTCTCTGTCTCTTTAGGGTCTCACTATGTGGTATATCATGATTTTTTTTTTTTGTTATTGTTGGTCTCACTACACAGATTGGACTTGTAGTGATCCTCCTATTTTCAGCCTCCCAAGTGCTGGGATTATAGGCATGAGCCACCACACCCAGTGTCAATCTCAGTCTCAGATGTGCCCCAGGGGTGGGACTGGCATGGCATGCTAGGGATGGAACCCCAACCCCTGAATCTGTCTAGGCAGGTGATTTAATCTGCTGAGCTATCTGGCCAGCCCAACAGCCTGATCTTGAACTCGCATGTAACCCAGGCTGGTCTTGAACTCACAGTGATCTTCCTGCCTGGGCCTCTGGAATGCTGGGATTATAGGCATGAACCACCATGCCTGGCAGTTTCCTTTCTTTTCTCTCTCTCTCTCTCTCTCTCTCTCTTTCTCTCTCTTTCTCTCTTTCTTTCTTTCTTTCTTTCTTTCTTTCTTTCTTTCTTTCTTTCTTTTTCTTCTTTCTCCTTTCTTTCTTTCTTCTGTATTTGGTATGAAGTGTCACTACACAGTTCAGACTTGTAGGGATCCTCCTGTTTTCAGCCTCCCTAGCACTGGGATTACAGGTGCATGCTACCACTTCCAGGTCAGTGTGCCCCAAGGGTGGGGCCAGCACAGCTTGGAGTATCAAGGATCAAACCCTGGTCCCTGTGCCTACCTAAGCAGGTGCTTAGTCCACTGAGTTATCTTGCCAGCCCTAACTTTCTTTCTTTTTAAGACTAGTATTCCACTGTACATTTGTATGTATTCCATTTTGCTTACCCATTTATCTGTCTGTGCACATTTCAGTTGTTATTGTGGATAATCCCATTATAAAATATGGGTGCACATATATATGCTCTCATAGACCTTTCTCATCTACTTAATTCCTCTTGCCTAAAGCCACTTCGCAACCTCCTTAATCTCCTGGCTTGACCAGCCTCTGCTTCTTTACAACAGCCATCTGTTGAAGACTTAGTAGCCACAGCAGGACCCACCACGGGACACTGAGGTAAGTGGGAGCCAGTCCCTGTCACAAGGAGTCTGGCTCATCTGAGGGCAGACACACTGATTTGGTGTCACTGTGTGCAGCACAGCATCAGGACAGGGCAGACGTGAACTTTGGCTGGAGAGTTGGGAGGTTTTAGAGCTGGGTCGTGCATAGGGAGCTTTCCAGAGCCAAAGGGGTACTTGAGGTAGAGACAATTGGCAAAGTAGAGCAGCAAGCAAGAGAGTTATAAGTCATTTGTGTAGGCTGGGTGTGGTGGCGCAGGCCTGTAATCCCAGCACTCGGGAGGCTGAGGCAGGAGGATTGTTGTGAGTTCGAGACCAGCCTGAGCTACAAAGTGAGCTTAAGGCCATCCTGAACTGCATAGTGAGACCCTGTCTCAAAAAGACATAAAAAATAAAGAAAAAAAAAGGAGTCATTTGTGTGTAGACAGAGGAGGTGGCTGGGATCCAAGGAGATTAGAGCAGTTTAGGGACCACTTTGTTACAGTATTTGTACCCAAGCTGCCTGCATTCTGAAGGATAACTCCAGGAGAGCAGGCTGCATCTCAGCCTTCACTGCTTGGCATCTGGCACCTACCCAAGACTGAACTCCCCATAGCCAAAACCTTGCAGGGGACACCATGCAATCATGGTGAGAGTGCCCCCTAGCGGCCACTACAAGCTCCTCTCTCCTCCCTCCAGCGGGGACAGCCTTGCGTCAGTCATCTCCACCCTTTCCCGAGAGGATGTTCACTCCAGGCCTAAGCATTTACTCTGTGTTGATCACTGTTACAGACGTTAGAATAGCGTTTGAGCATTAATTACTCAGTCCCAAAGGTACTCAGAACCAAGAATGGGAGACCAAGGAAAAGACCAAAGGAGGCCATTTTTTGAGTCTCAAAGGGTGGGCAAGTGCCCAGCAAAGGAAGTTAGGAAGGGGACAGAGAACGAGCTCCACTCCTGCCTGACGCCCACCCAGCATTTGTCAAGCAACTGCCATTAACTGAGGTCACAGAGGGTGAATGAGGTGATAGAGACCAGCTCACAGCCTGGCCGGACAGACATCTGCACAAAGAAGGGAGCCCCCCATGCAGGGTCCTGCTGGCAGGCAGGGGTGTGAAGCAGGGAAAGCCAGCCAGCTGGTGCTCCCCAAACTGAGCTGAGGGATGAGAACGGGAGGTGGGCTGGGCAGACAGCACAGTGGCAGAGGCGGTGCCCCTCCCCCACCTGGCTCTGCGGCCCTGGGCTGTGCACGTGCACTTCCCACACGCGCTTTCCTGAGGCTCACAGGAAGCCCCTACCAATCCCGGAAGCTTAGACTGTGGCCCTGCACTGCTGGGGGTTGGATCCAGCCCTCCTAAACCTTCTCTAGGCCTTGGAAACTTCCCTGCACTGTTCCCTCACCTGGCAAATGGAGATAGCAGTACTTTTGTCCCAGGATCCTGTGCTGCGCTAATTGGAGATGTAAAGAATTTCACTAGTGCCTCCCAGGTACTTGACAATACTAATTTTTTTTTTTTTTTTAATTTATGTGGTACAGGATCTCACTACGCAGCTCAGACTCATACAGTGATCCTCCTGTTTTCAACATCCCCAGTGCTGGGATTATAGGCAGGTGCCACCACACCTAGACTCCGTCCCTGTACATGACTAAGTGCTTAGTCTGCTAACTCACTGGCCCTACTAATTTAATTTTTTGAGACAGGGTTTCACTTTGTTTTCCAGGCTGGCCTTGAATTCAGTATGTAGCCCAGGCTAGCTTTGAACTCAGTTAGGCTGAGGCTCCTGCTTCAGCCTCCCTTGTGCTGGAATTATAGGCATGTGCCACTGTACCCAACAACAATAAATTTCTCATGATTGGCATTTTCTGGCACAAAGAAGCTCAGTGTAAGTTGTGGAATAATTAGAAATATGATTCTAGCCAGGTATGCTGGCACATACCTATAACGCGAACACTCTGGCAGGATGATGCAGGATGATTCCAAGTTTGAACCAAGCCTGGGCTATTTGATGAGACCCTATCTCAGAATAAAAAAATAAAGAGGCTGGGGATGCAGCTCAGTGCAAAGGCCCTGGGATTAGTTACCATTAACACTCATGTTCTTGGAGGGGTAGACACAGGAGGCCACTTGAATGGAGGGGAGTGGGTTGGGATGTGGCCCCTCAAATAAAAGCTGCTGGACTGGGGAGAAAGCTCAGAGGCATTAAGAACCTACCTGGCAAGCACAAGGTCCTGAATTCAATCCCCAGACCCACATGCCATGCTGGGCCCAGAACCAGCTTGCCACTACAAATTTGAGATCAGCCAGGAGGCTACAAAAGTGAGCACAAGGCTGGCCCTAACTGTAGAGACCCTGTCTCAAACAAGAAAAAAAAAAAAAAAAAAAAAAAAAAAAAAAAAAAAAAAAAAAAAAAAAAAAAAGGCTGCTGAGAAGCCTAGAGCCTGGGAAGGAGCTGCATTCTTGTGAAGGCAGGGCTTCTGCCATGCGGGGTAGCAGCTGGTGACCTGGGCCCCACCAGGCAGAGGGAAGGGTGAAGGCTTGCCAGGCATGGTACTGCACACCTGGTACTCCCTGCTACTCGAAGGCAAAAGTAGGACTATAAGGTTGAGGCCAGCCTGGACAACTTAGAGAAAAATTTCAAAATAAAAAGAAAGAAGAGCCGGGCGTGGTGGCGCATGCCTGTAATCCCAGCACTCGGGAGGCTGAGGCAGGAGGATTGTTGTGAGTTCGAGACCAGCCTGAGCTACAAAGTGAGCTTAAAGCCAGCCTGAACTGCATAGC
>PVKA01050616.1:0-12631 GCA_004027165.1 Ctenomys sociabilis | reverse complement strand
AAACCAGAAAAACCCACTAAATTCTTGGAAACTACACAACACCCTACTCAGGAAACAATGGGTCACAGGAGAAAATAAAAAAGAAATTCAACAACATCTACAATTCAATGAAGATTTAAGTACAACTATCTGGAATTGATGGGATGCGATGAAAGCAAGTCTTAGAGAGAAAATCATAACTATGAACTCATACATTAGGAAAACAGAATGGGAACAAATTAGCACCCTAATGCTCTACCTCTGACAACTAGAAAAAGAAGAGCAAACGAAACACAGAGCACAACGACGGGAAGAAATCATAAAGATTAGAGCAGAAATTAATTCAATTGAGATGAAGAAAACAGTTCAAAGAATTCACAAATCAAAAAGTTGGTTCTTTGAAACACTAAATAACGTTGATAAGCCTCTAGCCAACCTCATCAAAAAGAGGCAAAAGGAAATTCAAGTATAAGCGATAAGGAATGAAAAGGGTTTCACCACAGACTCAGTGGAAATTCAGAAGATTATCAATAGTTACTTCGAAAATCTTTACTCTCACAGAATAGAAGACACAGAAGTAATGAACACATTCCTTGAAGTGTACAAATTACCAAAACTGAACCAAGAAATTATCATAACTCTCAATAAGCCAATAACAGCCAATGAAATACAAAACATAATAAAAATCCAACCAACAAAGAAAAGTCCAGGTCCTAATGGATTCACAGCTGAATTCTACAAGAAATTTATAAAAGATATAATACCCACACTCCACAAACTTTTCAATGAACTTGAAAAGGAAACAGTTCTTCCAAAATCATTTCTGGAGACAAGTATAGTACTGATTCCAAAACCCTGGAAAGACACAACCAAAAAAGAGAACTACGGGCCAATCTCCCTCATGAACATAGACGTGAAAATACTCAATAAATTCCTAGCAAATAGATTACAGCAAATGAGCAAGATGATACACCATGACCAGGTATGATTTAACCCAGGGATGCAAGCATGGTTCAACATTTGAAAATCTATATATGTAGTACACTATATTAATAGACTGAAATCTAAAAAACCACATGATCATCTCAATTGATGCAGAGAAAGCTTTTGACAAAGTCCAACACTCATTCATTTTCAAGGGCCTACAGAAAATTGGGATAGATGGACTCTATCTTAACTTGATAAAAGCCATCTATGACAACCAAAAAGCTAATATAATTCTAAATAGGGAAAAACTGAAATCATTTACTCTTAAATCAGGTACAAGACAAGGATGTCCTCTATCACACTTCCTATTCAATATAGACTTGGATCATTAGCAACAGCCATTAGAAAAGAGGGAGAAGTAAAGGGAATAAGAATAGGTATAAAAGAAGTTAAATTATCACTATTTCAGATGACATGATACTTTACTTGGAAGAACCCAAAAATTCCACCAAGAAACTACTAGCACTCATTCAGAAATTCAATAGCATACCATGAAACAAAATCAATACTCAAAAGTAAATAGCATTCCTCTACACAGATAACAAGCACACTGAAAGGGAAACAATATAAACAATAACTTTTACAATAGCACCGCAGAAAATGAAATACCTTGGAATTCACTTAACCAAAGAAGTCAACGATCTTTTCACTGAAAATTATAACACCGTAAGAAAAATGGTTATAGAGGATTTCAGAAAATGTAAAGATATTCCTTGGTCCCGGATCGGAAGAACTAACATCTTAAAGATGGCCATACTCCCAAATTGCTGTATAGATTTAATGCAATCCCAATCACACTGCCACCAACCTACCTCCCAGACCTAGAAAAATCATCCCTAAAATTTATTTGGAACCACAAATGACCTAGAATAGCAAAGGCAATCCTGGTCAACAAACACAAGGCAGGAGGCATCACAATTCCTGACTTGAAATTTTTCAACAAAGCTACTGTGATAAAATCAACATGGTATAGGCAGCAAAATAGACCTGAGTATCAGTGGAATAGATTGCAAGGTGCAGAAGCATCTATGAACATACTCAGCCAGCTCATCTTAGACAAAGGGGCCAAACATACTCACTGCAAGAAAGATAGCATCTTTAACAAATGGTGCAGGAAAACTTGGCTTTTTACATGCTAAAAACTAAAACTTTACCACCTCTATCACCATGCACTAAATTAAAGTCAAAATGGATTAAAGATCTAAATGTTAAAGCAGAAACACTCAATCTCCTGGAAGAGAAAGTAGGAGGAACTCTTGAAGATACAGGGGTAGGTAAAGAGTTCATGAACAAACATATATTCACACAGAAAGCACTTGAAGGAATCAATGATTTGGATCAACTCTTCTTAAGGAGCTTCTGCATGTCAAAAGAAATTGTCAGCAGAGTGAAAAGACAACCCACAAATTTTGAAAGAATCCTAACTAATAAGCAATCAGACAGAGGACTACTGTCTAGAATATGTAAAGAACTAAGATATAACAGGTCCATCAAATTTAAAGACCCAATTCAGAAATGGGCATCTGAGATGAATACACACTTCTTAGAGGATGAAATTAAAGAAGAAAATAAATATATGGAAAAAATGCTCCACATCACTAGTCATTTGTGAAATGCAAATAAAAACAACACTGAGATACCATCTTACTCCAGAAAGAATGGATATCATAAGGAAATCAACCAACAACAAATGTTGGAGAGGTTGTGGGGAAAAGGGAACACTTCTTCACTGCTGGTGGGAATGTAGACTGGTACAACCATTGTGAAGATCAGTGTGGAGACTCCTTAAAAGAGTAGGACTCGAAATCCCATTCAAGCAGCTATCGCCCTAGTGGTAATATTCCCAGAGGAACTGAAAACATTTTATCATAGTGATATATGTGTACCTATGTTTATAGCAGCACAATTTGTGATAGCAAAATCTTGGAAACAACTAAGATGTCCATCACATGAGGAATGGCTGAAAAAGATGTGCTATTTCTACATAATGGAATATTACCCAGTTATTAAGAATGATAAGCTTGAAGCATTTATATTGAAGTGGATACCACTTGAACATATACTCATAAGTGAAATAAACCAGACACACATGTGTAAATATCATATAGTCTTCCTAGCATAAGAAGTGAGAAGAAGATATCCAAATAGAAATGTACAACAACTAAAAACAATTAGTCAGATAAGGCAAAGTGAATGTCATATGCTGTAGGGTACTAATCAGCTTTTCTTCTCGATGGTTAACAACCTAAGTTCACAGATCAAAATTGGAGAAAGGGAAGAGCTTCAAGGCCAGCCAATATTTTGGCCCTAGCCTTTCAAGGTCAATGAAGACTCAGAACATAGGAGAACCTGTACTGCAACATCATGAAACTCAGTTGAGCCCCAAATTTTCTGAACAAGGAGATTATGGAGCCACAGAGGAAAGAAATCGAAGTTCTATAGTGTGCCTGGGGAGAGTCACATGGAGAGAAACTTTCTGTCAGGCTGTCACAGAGAGAAAGACTGGTCAAGCATTGGCCATGACTCATCCACATGGATGATACAGACAAAGGATCTACAGAATTAGGTACAGGATTACAAGACAAACCATGAGTGAACTTCCCTGACCTAATCAGAAACAAAAACTACATGTTTTGGTATATAGGTCTTGCTCCATCTAGGTCTTAACCATACAGCAGAAAAGTATAAAAATGATATATACAACGCTGGGCCATAATAATAAGTTGAGCTGTAAGTGGCTATGGTTGACAACTTCTTCAGATAACTCACTATTGTTGTGGAATGCTGTACTGTGTTGGATTGTGTCATTGAGTTCAGGCACCTAAATTGCTTGAATGACAGTGGAGTGCCCATCTTTGATATGTCTAAACAAAGGAAGGAGTATAGAAAGGAAGAATCATGATGTGTGTGTATGGACAGTATGGATGGGATAGATACACCGTGCTTCTACATAATTCTATGAGACGCAAGATTTGCATTAATGGTGGTTGGACAGGATATTATGTCAGCTTCTAGTACTATGGACAGCCACCAGAAAAATAACAAGAAATAGAAAGTATTAATTATTGAATAACAATAATAGAAAGTATTAATTATTGAATCCTTGATATAATTCAGGTATAAAAAGTAAGATACATAAACAGCTACACTCTCTTAATTTACTGATAGGAGAAATCTGCTATAATAATGTCTGTTAAGTATAATATCATGTATGTTCCTTGTATGATACCAAAACATTATGAAAACTGTTTGCAATATATTAATTTATCGAATCCATCCTGTTAAGGTGTCTTATAACTGTCTCATTGATATTTGACCTTCAATAAATTAAAAAATAAAAAATTAAATAAATAAAAAATATCATTCCATAGTCTAGAAGTTAAGAAACAAAAAAAAAATTTATGCTGTCACGAACACAGAAATTAAAACCAACTTCTTCAAAATATTAAAAATATAATAGTGTAAATACAATTTTAAACAAACTGAAAAAAAAATAATGCTAGCAGTAAATTTCCCCCTCAAAATCAGAGTGCACTTCAAAGAATTTGGTCATGAGACCAACGGTTCTTGGGCCTTAACTGTACTCTCTTCAACCCCAAACCACTTGCAAAAATGATTCATGCTTCAACTTGCTGAAATGCTCCAAACCAGGACCAATCTGCTCCCTCCCACTGTTCTACCATGTGCTGTCACATGGCTGTGTCCCCTGTGGGCTTCACAGCTACTGTGGGTGACACAGATCACTCTGCCATGTTTATATTTGCTCACTCGCCTAAATTATAAACTTTTAAATAGCATGTAGTAGATGTTTAACAATTGTCTCAAAGACTACTTGATGCTTAAATCAAAGAATAGAGCCTTTCCTAAAACAAAAGTTGACTACTCAACTCATGTCAGAAAACTGAATGTGAATAAAATTAATCTTTTAAGTTTCCTCCACACTTGATGTAGAATATCACCAGTGCATTTTACTTGGGAGAGAACCTAGTATTGCTGGAAGAACCACAGCTACATAATTTACAGCTCAAAATGAAAACATTCTAAAAGCACAAAAAGAAAATTATTAAAAGTAATGAAATATAAATCATTTTTCAATAGACCCTTTCTATTGTCACAGTGTTTTGTCTCTTAATATCACTCAAGGTTAATAATAATTTAAATAGGTTATTATTAGCATGAATTTTATCACTTATCTTTATATCTTTAAACCCTATGACATATTTTAAGTGTGAATGTAAGAGCATTTTATTACCCAAAATACACAACTTCAGTATTGTGATTCCCAATGTACATATATTTCATTCTTATTCGAACAGTAAGAACAATGAACAGAACTAACTCAATTATTTTCCTTTTGCTTTTGATGCACACTGGCCTCACCAACACAATACATGTTCGATATAACAATAAATAAAGAACAGTGGGGGGCCAGAGTATCCCTATTTTTCTTTTCTCCTTCTGTGTGGTTACCTTTTGTCATAAGTAAAGTAGTTGGCTAATGCAAGGAAACAGTTCAGTAAAGGATGTGATATGATTCCTTGGTTTTCTTATTACCCTTCTTGGTTTTTCACTGTCCTTCTTTCCATATTTGAAGAACATTCTAATTCAAATGGAAAGTGTGACATCTAGGATCTCGCCATGGATCCACTTAGTTGGTCTTGCATATAACATGCCTGCCTCACACTTGAAATCCCACTGAACTGACAGGCCTTGAGGGTCCTCTGAGATTCTATGCTCTTTGGGCATTGTGAACAATGGATACATAAGTGGGGCAGCAAGAAGTGACAGATACTCTTACTGCGTTGGTCTCTCTGCTCATAGACATGCTCCCTTGTGTTTTATATATGGGCCTTACACATAAAACACTAATTGAAAAATAAAATTATTAAATATCCCAGCATGGCAATAAGAACACTAAGTATAGCATAAGCCATTCTGAGCCACACACCCCTGGAGCTGGGCCTGGTGGATTGGTTCATGTGGCATACAGTGGGAGCTAGTACCTGGGAGGGAATGTCCTCTGAACCCTCCCATTTACAATGCATAGGATGGTGCTGATTGCCTATGCTTCTGCTAAAACAAGCTTTTAGCTATCTCTTCCTATTCATTTCTGGTGAAAATGTTACCATCCAATCACACTGGCCTTTTTTGGCAAATTGCCACAAACAGACTGAACAGTGTTTAAAGTCTGCAAAGTATGTTACTACTTCCAAACTTCTTATCTTTAACAACCTACCTTACTGAGCAGAACATTCTGCATCAGAGTATGGGGATAAGGCATGCATGCAGCATGGAGTTCATGCTGGGTTTCTGCCTCCTTGAGCCCTGTTTAATTCTCTTCATGACCAGGACACTGCAAACCCAAGTTATGAAGCACAGCTTCAGGAGAAATCTGGAGGTGACACCCTTGTCAATCACTAACAATGGGGCTTGCTTGGCTGATAATAGAACTACTGCTGCTGCCTAAGAAAGATTACTGTGAGCATTTGGGGAAAGGCAGCAGAGTGACCTTTCCTTCTGAGAGCCAGACTCAAAGTGTCTGACAGCTTTGCTGATGGATTTTTTACTCTTTCTCTCTGCAACCGGGATTCAAGAGGCTTTAAGCACTTTAAGTCAAAGGAGCTATCCTCATCTCCATGGAGCTGTTCATATTACATGCTACCACTTAGCAATTAATTAGATTATGAATGATTATTATTTACTTTTCCTGTCACTTCAATCCACAAATAGATGCTTACACCATCCTTCAACAGAATGTTTCTGTTTGTTAATGTGCTGCTCTTCACTTAGGGTGAAGGTTGCATTTCAATGAACCATGGTGAATAAGATATGACACCAGCATCGGCAGCAGTGTAAAGAAGGGAAAGCAAAAGAACTACAGGCTTGTTTTTAGTTACCTGAAAAGATTGCCCTAAATTGGGAGCTACATTTTGCCATGCTTATTGAAATATTACTTCTATGCAATAAATTTCATCAATTTAAATCAAAATCCAGTGAGTTCTGACAAATACAGACCAGCCTCCCAAGAATAACACATCATTTTCTTTCAGTCTACCCAACCCACAGCCCTTTGTAGTGAATTCTGTTCCTTTACATCATGGCCCCAGCAATTCCTGCCTCATCACTATCATAATATCCTTTCCCTTTCCTGAAGTTCCTATGGTAAAATGCCTTTTTTATGGCAAAATGTATGCGAGTTTCATGTTTTTTAGATGTTGGTTACTCCCTTTATTATTATTATTATTATTTTATTTCATTTTTGTCTTTGTGAGACAGGGCCTCACTATGCAGTTCAGGCTGGTCTGAAGCTCACTTTGGGCTCCATCCTGCCCACGCCCACCAGTCCCACAGACCAGCCACAGACAGCACGGCCCACTCCGCCATCCTCCTCCATCCCGCCTGCACCTGCCCAGCCCCAGAGACCTCCCAAGACAGCGCGACCCACGGCCTGAGACAGCGGCTGACTCCAGCAGCCTCCTGGATCCTGCCCCAAGCTCTCCCAGTGGGTGGAAATTTGCACGATTCACCAGGCTTCCCAGATCAGTGAGAGTGTGGTGAGTCTGAGGGAGAGCCATTGGCTTCCTTCCATGTGTGCTACCTGATCCCTGCCCCCAAGCCCTTCAAGTCAGTGGCTGGCCTGAAACCTCAGGACTCACTCACCAGAACCTCCCCAATCCCCTGCCTTAAAGCCCGCTGAGCGAGTGGGAATTTCCCCAATTCTCTGGGCATCAAAGTTCAGTGAGTGTAGAACACCAGGCCCGGTGTGCCGGAGAGACATTTCCCAGGAATTCCCTGCTCCCCCCAGCCCCCATGGCCTGGTGAGAGCTCAAGGCACACCGTGCCAGAGAAACATTTCCACGCGATTACCGTTCCCACGGCACAGCACAAGACCCAGTGCAGATCGGCCTAGAGTGACAACTCCAAGCCTGCCATGCCGGAGGGACATTTCTCAGCAATCCTCTGTCCCATGCCACAGAGCAAAACCCAGCACAGCTTGGCCTGCGAGTGAGGGCTCCAGGCCCACTGAACTGGAGGGACCTTTCCCAGCCTTCTCGGGTTATGGCCTGTAGACCCGGACCCAGCACAGGCTGGCCGACCCAGTACAGCTTACTCAGTGAATAAGATCATCCACTATTGTTCTATGAGCCCAGAAGACCCACCAAAGCCCAGGCCCGCCCACCTGAGGAACAACCTGCCTAACACAGGAGGGCTGAGCCCGGGAACCAACAGAGGGGAACCAAAGGAGCTGCAGCAAAAAAGGAAGTGAACAAAGCAGCTAGATCTAGGATAGGCATATCTGGAAAATCTCAAACTTAATAGACTGGCACCCAGATCTCATAACAAGCTAAGGTTATAGCTGCACCAAAGCTCTACACCAAAGGTCAAAGGTCAGTGCTATACAAAATGACAAAGAGAAGGGGAAAAATGCAATCCCAGACCTCGAGTCCATCAGGAAGGGCAGAGGACACTAGCTCAGCTGCAATGAATGAAATAACAAATACAGCAGCAAAGGAACAACAGCAGAAAGCTATAGAGGAAATAAAACGAGAGGTAATTCCCCAAATTAAAAAAGAAATATTTGAATACATAGTATCTGAAATAAAGAATGAATTCCAGAAACATGGAGTGGAAAAATCTATGATCAGCCAGAACAAGTGCGGAGAGCAATATTGCAGCTGATATATATGAATTAACAGCATCGGAAGCAACAAAACAACAACAGAAGGATTATGAGGAGCTCAAAGCAGAAATAAGTTCTGAAATCAAAAAAGAGCTTTTTGAAGTCATAGGATCTGAAATACCGAAACAAATCCAGAAATATACAAAGGAAATCCAACTTGGAAGAAACACAGCAGAAAAAGAATTAATAAATACCTCTAAAGAAGACATGGATAAAAAAAATTGAGGAGACCAGAAATATGATGGATTCCTTGAATGAGCAATACAGAAAAGAAGTCGAACACATGAAACACATGAAGTCAAAGAGATATAGAAGAACTAAAAATATCAATCACGAGTATACAAAACTGTCTGAGTGAAAGCGAAGACAGAGTTTCAGATCCTGAAGATGCCAGTGCAGCTAGTGAAAAGGTGAGAAAGGATCTCTTAAAAACAATGAGAATGCAGGAAAAAATAATCCATCACCTGCAAGATAATGCCAGGATGAACAATGTGAGAATAATTGGTATCAATGAGAATGAAGGAGTCAATACAAATGACATAAAAAGAATTTGGGGAGAAATAATCACAGAAAACCTCCCAAATATGAGGAAACAATCCAACATTCAGATCACCAAAGCATACAGAACACAAAATAACCCCAACCCAAGTAGAAACACATGGAGACATATAATAGTTAAGATCGCAGAAATTGAACACAAAAATAATATACTAAATGGTCCTAGAGAGAAGAAGGAGCTCAAATTCAAAGGAAAATCCATTACAATTACAGCCGACTTCTCTACACAAACAATGAAGGCAAGGAGAGCATGGAACAGAGTTCTTCAAGCCCTACACGAAAACAAATTCCAGCCCGGACTATTATACCCTGCAAAACTCTCTTTCAAGTTTGATGGAGAAGTGAAATACTTCCACGACAAAGAACAACTAAAGAATTTATGATGACAAAGCCATCCCTTCACAGGCTGCTGAAAGATGTTCTAGAGAGAGACCACAATGACCAGAACTCCATGCAAGAGAATGGAAGGAACCCACTAAACAGGACAGATAATTAAGCACAGGTTACAAAGGAGTAAACAATACCAGGTAAATATCAGGACAAACATAAGTCAGCACATTTCAATTATAAACACATAAGTCAGCACATTTCAATTATAACCATAAATGTAAATGGACTCAATTCTCCAATTAAGAGAAATAGACTGGCACAGTGGATTAGGAAACAAAATGCAACAATGTGCTCTATACAAGAAACACACTTAACTCAAAAGTACATTCATAGGCTCAAAGTCAAAGGATGGAAAAGAATACTACATGCCCCAGCACCTCAGAAAAAGAGCAGGAATAGCAATTCTGTTCTCAGACAGTCTCAACTTCATACCAAGAATGATAATAGGACACAAAGAAGACCACTATATATTGGTCAGGGAAAAATTCAAGAGCAAGAAGTAACACTCATAAATAGCTATGCACCAAACACAGGAGCACCCAACTATGTAAGACAAATCTTAAGGGACATGAAAAACTTAATGTCTAAGAACACAATCTTAACAGGAGATCTTAACACACCGTTATCTCAAAAAGATAGGTCAACCAGACCAAAAAATAGCAAGGAAGTAGCAGAAATGTACCAGAGCTTGGAACAAACGGACCTGGTGGACATATACAGAGTGTTCTAAACAACCACAGCTGAATACACATTTTTTTCAGCTGCACACAGGTCATTTTCCAAAATAGACCACATACTAGTCCAGAGGTCATGCCTAAGTATATGCAAGAAAATAGAAATTATCCCATGCATACTATCTGACCACAGTGCAATGAAACTGGAAATAAATAACAAAAGAAACCAGAAAAACCCACTAAATTCATAGAAACTAAACAACACCCTACTCAGCAATCAATGGGTTGCAGAAGAAATTCAACAAGAAACTCTACAATATCTACAATTCAATGAAAATTCAGGTACAACTTACCAGAAATCATGGGATGCGATAAAAGCAGTTCTTAGAGGGAAAATAATAGCTATGAACTCACACGTTAGGAAAACAGAAAGGGAACAAATTAGCACCTGAGTGTTGCACCTCCGACAACTAGAAAAAGAAGAGAAAACAAAACCCAGAGCACAAAGACGGGAAGAAATCATAAAGATTAGAGCAGAAATTAACTCAATTGAGATGAAAACAAACAGTTCAAAGAATCCACAAATCAAAAAATTGGTTCTTTGAAAAACTAAATAAAGTTGATAAGCCTCTAGCCAAACTCATCAAAAAGAGGCAAAAGGAAATTCAAGTACAAGCGATAAGGAATGAAAAGGGTGAAATCACCACAGTCCCAGTGGAAATTCAGAAGATTATCAATAGTTACTTTGAGAATCTTTACACTCACAGAATAAAAGACACAGAAGAAATGGACTTATTCCTTCAGAGGTACAAATTACCAAAACTGAATCAAGAAGATATAACAACTCTTAATAAGCCGATAACAGTCAACGAAATACGAAACGTAATAAAAGGCCTACCGACAAAGAAAAGTCCAAATCCTGATGGATTCACAGCTGAATTCTACACGAAATTCATAGAAGATATAATCCCCACACTCCACAAACTCTTGCATGAAGTTGAAAAGGAAAAAGTCCTCCCAAAACCATTTCTGGAGGCAAGTATAATACTGATTCCAAAACCCGGGAAAGACAAAACCAAAAAGAACTACAGGCCAATCTCCCTCATGAACATAGACTCAAAAATACTCAACAGAATCCTGGCAAACAGAATACAGCAAATCATCAAGAAGATTATACACCATGACCACGTAGGATTCATCCCAGGGATGCAAGGATGGTTCAATATTCAAAAATCTATAAATGTAATACACTATATTAATAGACTGAAATCTAAAAACCGTATGATCATCTCAATTGATGCAGAGAAAGCCTTTGACAAAGTCCAACACTCATTCATTTTCAAGGGCCTACAGAAAATTGGGATAGATGGACTCTATCTTAACTTGATAAAAG
Source organism: Ctenomys sociabilis (assembly GCA_004027165.1). NCBI lineage: Eukaryota > Metazoa > Chordata > Mammalia > Rodentia > Ctenomyidae > Ctenomys > Ctenomys sociabilis. Next base: position 969 of record PVKA01050616.1, on the reverse strand, counting down.
CCATCTATGACAACCAAAAAGCTAATATAATTCTAAATAGGGAAAAACTGAAATCATTTACTCTTAAATCAGGTACAAGAAAAGGATGTCCTCTATCGCCCCTCCTATTCAATATAGTTTTGGAATTCTTAGCAACAGCCATTAGAAAAGAGGGAGAAATAAAGGGAATAAGAATAGGTAAAAAAAGAAGTTAAATTATCACTATTTGCAGATGACATGATACTTTACTTGGAAGACCCCAAAAATTCCACCAAGAAACTACTAGAACTGATAGGGAAATTCAGTAGCATAGCAGGATACAAAATCAGTATTCAAAAGTCAATAGCATTCCTCTACACAGATAACAAGCACATTGAAAGGGAAATAATAGAAACAATACCTTTTACAATAGCACCCTGGAAAATGAAATGCCTTCGGAATCACTTAACCAAGGAAGTCAAAGATCTTTTCACGGAAAATTACAACACCCTAAGAAAGGAGATTATAGACGATTTCAGAAAATGGAAAGATATTCCATGCTCCTGGATAGGAAGAACCAACACCATGAAGATGGCCATACTCCCAAAATTGCTGTACAGATTTAATGCAATCCCTATCAAACTGCCACCAACATACCTCCGAGATATAGAGAAATCAATCCTAAAATTTATTTGGAACCACAAACGACCTAGAATAGCAAAGGCAATCTTGGCCAATATGACAAGGCAGGAGGCATCACAATTCCTGATTTGAAATTATACTACAAAGCCACTGTGATAAAATCAACATGGTATTGGCAACAAAATAGACCTGAGGATCAGTGGAATAGATTAGAAGATGCAGAGGCATCTACAAAAACACTGAGCCATCTTATCTTCGACAAAGGGGCTACACAAGCTCCCTGGGAGAAAGATAGCCTCTTTAACAAATGGTGCTGGAAAACATGGCTTTCTACATGCCGAAAACTAAAACTTGACCTAGCTATATCAC
>PVKA01050615.1:0-12622 GCA_004027165.1 Ctenomys sociabilis | reverse complement strand
TGTGTGTGTGTGTGTGTGTAAAGTTATCATGATTAAGTCAATTAATTAATATTAATATTTCTATGACTGTTCTGAATACCCTTTGTTTGAATGTGTGACAAGAAGACTTAAGTCTACTCCCTTAGCAAATACCAAGTGCAAACTATGCTATAATTATTACCTGTACTGGTCATGTTGTACATGAGATCTCCAGACATATTCATCCTTGCCCTTATGACTAACTGTGACCCTTAGGAAGGCGTGAGTGTACTTCAAATGTGGATAGGACAACAAACTAAGTATTTGATGAACATATGGGCAGTTACTTAGCAATATACAGTCACTGTTTCTACTTGCTAAGATCTAGTTATTCATTCCTTCTAAACAGTTGGAAATCTGTATTTCCTGGCTCCCTTTTATGGAGCACAGCATAAAGTCAGTAAGCATGAGTACCAGGGGTTGTCCCCAGATAACAGCAGTGAAGTGCTTATGTCACACACTAGAATACTTTCCTCACAGGTTCTGCTGTGTTGATCACAGAAGTCATGTCAAGCAGAGATCCTTATAAGCCTGAGTCCCCAAGTCAGAGTAACACAGAGCAGAGCCCATATCCAACTGATGATGAATATGGAGCTTATTTTTTCTTTTGGAGGAACCAGGGATCAAACTCAGGCCCCTGAACATGGAGTTATAACACAAAACAGTTTTTGCTTTTGGAGATTTTACTCTTCATATGATTTAGGAGTTATTTTTCTTGTCATTTGCTCAAAGGAGTTGAGCATGTACAATTCCATAAAAATCTTCATACAAATGTTTATAGTGACTTTAATCATAATTGTGAGAACTTAAAAGATATTACTCAGTAGAAGAATGGATAGAAAATTGATGCTTCTAGAAAACTGAATAACATTCAAAACTAAAAATAAAAGAGCTCTCAAGCCATAAAACGATAGGAAAAATCTTAACTGTGTATCACTAAATGAAAGAAGACAAAACAAAAAAGATACAAATATGTAATTTCAGCGACAAAGGCAAAATTAGACACACCTGTGAAAGATCTTGGATATTAGTGATATCCAAGAGTTGGGGATGAAAAGCAAGAATAAGAGAAACACACGAGAATTTTAGAGCAGTGAAATTACTCTATATGGAACTCTAATGTTAAATATAAGGCATTAAATATTTAAAAAAACTCATATGATATACAACATAAAGAGTAGAGCCTAATATGAACTATGAACTTTTTAAATTTTTTTAAAATTTTTGGCAGAACTGGGGATTGAACTCATGCCTTTGTACTTGCCAGGGAAGCACTTATTCTACTCAACTATCTCCCTGGCCCCATGAACTTTAGTTAATAATAATATAACAATATTTTAGCTAACAGAGAGACACTGAGATTTGAAGGTCATTCATTATTTTTTGGTTAATTTTCTCTCATTGCTGGACAAAATACCAAACACCTAAAATTAAGAAAGGAAAGGTTTAATTAGCTCACAGATTGTGGAGGTTTCAGTCCAAACTCTTCTGGAAGAGGCAGCAGTTCATGGTTGCAGAAAACAGAAAAACAGCAAGAGCAAGCAGAAAGGAGCAGTGGTGGCCGAGGCAAGCCTCTGTGCCCCCCTTGTATTGCCTTCAGGCTATGTGCTCCAGGAGGATGTAGCACTCATTCCCATAAACCACTGAATCATGAATTCATCAAAACTCTAGAATCCCACCCCAGTGACTTCATGTGACTTTGTGGGGGAACAATTAAGCATAAACCATAACTACTTAAGTATAAGTTATCCCATCATAACTAATAGAACATTTAGAAGTCATTCAATGGTAAAAATCTCATAAATAAGAAGGAAAAATATAATGTATGTGATGTAATTTGCATCTGAAATGTTCCCCCAAAGACTCATGTGTTAACAGATTGTTCCCTAATCCAAGGCTCTTTAAAAAAGTCTCCATAGCATACATTTTTCATTTAAAGATGATACTTTCTTAAGACATTTAATGAATCTATAGGCATTGCATTGGCTTATATATCAAATATATGCTCATAATTATGTATCTGAGTTCACTTTAGGACTGCATAGGCTCTTGGGCTATAGTAAGTTGTATGATGACTGTATTATAAACGTACTAGTGAGCAACTTAGTAATAACATGATCGAGCAAAAAGATATTGGAAATGAATTCTCATTTTTTACTAATGCAAAATTGAACTAATCTGAGTCTGAATTGTCCTTTTCCTGCCCATATTTCCCATAGAGAATGAGTGATACAACCTAAGGTATTGAGGCTTTGCTGTTGTCTCAGTTACTCTTCTCTCATTGCTGAGACAAATACCCAACACCCAAAATGAATGAAGGAAAGTTTATTTAGCTCACAGTTAGCTGAGGTATCAATTCACTCTCAGCTGGCTCCAAGGCTGAGTAGCACACAGCAGAGGGCAGCAGTTCATGGTGGCGGCAAAGAGCAAGAGCAAAAGGGCAGGAGCAGTGGCAACAATGGCTAAGGAGAGCAAGTCTGTTTCCCTTAAGTTGTACTTAGGCTATAGGCCCCAAGCAGGGTGTAGAACTCACATCCATAATCCCAGCAGTACTCAGACCTATAATCCCAGCCTTGGATCATATATGAATCATAAACTCTAGAACCATGCCCCAACAATTGCATGAGGCTGGGGGCGGGAGGGAATACACAAACAGCTGTCGAGAAATGGATGGAAAACATAACATATTGCAGGGTCTTTATGTGATTCATTGGGGAGAACTGTCATCATGGAAGAGTTGAAGGGGAACAGAATAAATGCAGTGCAAGTGGAAGTATTTATCTGTTTGTTGCTAAGAATGAAAGGCAAATTTATTATTCTCAGTGTTTTTCCTAATAATGATTTTATCCCATAATTGCATGTCTCTGTTAGTGCAAGTGAATCAATCAATCAAAGGTAATTAGGTACAGACACGTTCTGCATCTGGACAGCTCATGAATAACCATACCATTTTCATAAATCAAGATCAGTTAGCTAAAATAAGAGTACCATGGTCTTTAGTACAGGAATGTTTAATACATTTTTTCTTCAAACCCAGAAGTGAGAATGGACTGATTCTCATTTAATAAGATTTGTCCAACTTCCACTGATCTTGCTCTATAATTTTTAAATTCCCACAGGTCAATTAGTTATTATATATATATATATATATAATATATATATATAATATATATATATTATATATATATATATATTATATATATATATATATCCATATCTTCTTAAAACTGTATGCGTTTAAAGTTACATTTCTTGTTACATAGGTCTTGATTTAATTTGGTCTTAACCATCCAGCAGAAAAGTATAAAAACAAGGTACATAAAGTAAAGCCATATTAATATGCTGAGCTGTGAAAGGCTCAAGTCAACAACTTCTGACATTGTCAGTTTGCAGATAACCTACTACTCTTGTGGACTGCTGGACTGTGTTGGATTGTTTTGCTGAATTCAAGCACCTATACTATTTAAATGCCAATGGAATACCCATCTCTGACAGGACCAAACAAAAAGGTGATACAAAGGAAGGACCATTTTGTATCTGTACATACAGAATAGTTGGCATAGATATACAGCTACTTTTGCTTAATTCAATGAGGAGAAAAATTTGTACTAATAGTGTTTGGACAGGATATCACATCTGCATCTTGTCCTATGGATAACCACTAAGAAGATAACAATGTGCAATGTATTAATTATTGAAACTGTCCTATTAATCAGTTTTGAGACTGTCTCATTGCTATTTGTTTCTCAATAAAATTAATAAAAAGAAAAACTTATAGCTTGGCACTGCAAGTTTACATATAACTTTATATCTGTTACATTTTCTCCCCAAATTATTCAGTGTAAGTTTTGAGGAACAGAGATCGTATTTAAATAAGATTGCAGTTGTGAAACAGTTAATTAATATCAAAAACAACATAATAAGTGGTAGGTCTTATCATCATGATGATAACAGTAGAAAAAATAGAATTATTTGAGCTACATTTAATGAATAAATAAATTTTCCTCAAAAGAGCATCAGAAAAATTAAAATTACATTCATACTAATAAAATCCAATCCACAAACTAAATCTGTATCTTTTTAATTTATTTTATACTTAATGAAAAATTATCAAAGTTTAGAGAAATGCAATTATTTCAGTCTCAAAGGGGGAAATAATATATTCTGTGACAATAATTACTGGATGGATTTCTAAATCATCTATTTGGTGTTACTGATAGTATCTTTTTTCTGGACAAAGTACATTATTTCAAGTTTCAAAGCTATAAATTTACATTTAATCTAAAATAGCATACAATGACAATAATGTCAGTGTCTAAGAATGTAGGCAGTAAATAAATAATTTCTGGCAGAGGAGTAGCTGTGGGTTCAGTAACATGCTCCACCAAAACACATGTAACATAAAAAATGTGACCTAAAAGATAGGAGGTACCCATTTCTACACTCCATAGAGTCCTCAAAATTTAAAACCAGGACCAGCCAGATGGTTCAGCACATTAAAGTGCCTACTAAGGCAGATACATGGGCCAAGGTTCAATCCCCAGCCTGCTTTGCCAGCCGCAGGCCCATGGTGCACTGAGACAGTGATTGGGAGTGGTTGTGGTAGCTAATCCAAGTGCCTGGGAGGTTTAAGACAGGAGAATCACTATGAGTCCAGTCTACTTGGTGAGACCCTGTAGACTCTGTACTAAATACACAAAAAACTGCTCAAAGAAAATAAAGTCTTAGAAAAATTAATCACCAATATCAGGATTAATATAGGATTATTATCAGGATTCACATTATGAATCATTAAATAATCACATTTTCCTGAATGAGGGGATTCAATAAGCCAGCTCAAAGCTAATACATCAGACCTTGAGACTACAATTCATATATTTTTATTTCCACTTGTTTTCAAGTTTTTACTCCTGTGAAAACTGGAAATAAATGAATATAGACAGTGTAGAAAGGTGTTATAGATTGTGCATATTTGTACCACCAAAGCCTCATGCAGTCATTAAGGCACAGTTCTACAGTTTGTGATTGATTCATGATCCAAGGCTGGGGTTTATGGGTCTGAGTACTTCTGAGATTATAGGTATGAGTGCTACACTCAGCCTGGGGCAGATAGCCTAAATGTAACATAAGAGAAACAGAGAGACAGACTTTCTCTCTGTTTCCTCTGCTGCCATTATTGTCGCTGCTCCTGCCCTTTTGCTCTTGCTGTTTGTGGTTTTCAGCCACCATGAAGTGCTGCCCTCTGCTTTGTTCCAGTCTGCCTTGGAGCCAGCTGAGTACAGACTGAAACCTGCAGTAATTGTGAGCTAAATAAACCTTTCCTTCCTTCATTTTGGGTGTTGGGTATTTTGTCCCACCAAGGAGAGAAGAGTAACTGAGACACGGGGACAATATAGATAAGAAATACAACTGATCAACAAATGAAACAATTTACTTGAAAATGATCCAATGTCCTTTCAGTACTATAAACAAAGAAATAGTCATTTCTTAAAAGACGACATACAAGTGATTGACAGATATATAAAAAGATGTTCAATATCACTAATCATCAGGAAAATGCAAATTGAAATGACAGTAAGATAGAGTATTGCCTCACTAAGAAAGGGCACCGTCACAAAGACAAAAGATACCAAGTGCTAACAAAGATGTGGAGGAAATGATATTTTCAAGCATTATTGGTAAAAAAAAAAAAAAAAAAAGTACACTCATATAACCATTGTGGAGAACAGTATACAGGCTTTTCAAAAACCTAAATATAGGACTATGATCCAGAAGTCCAGAGGTATTTGCTATCTCGTGTTAATTGCAGCATTATTCAGAAAGAAAGATGAAGTATCAACCTAAGTGTTCATCAATGGATAATGAATAAAATGTGCTTTACGTACAAGAATACAATTCATCTTTAGGAAGGAAGAAAATCTTATTTATGACAAGGTGCATCTTATGCTAAATGAAATAAAATAACAAATACTGCATAATTTTACTTATATGTAGAGTCTAAAGATTTATAGTAACAGGAAGCATAATGATGATTATCAGGAGCTGAGAGAAGGGGCAAAAATGTTGCAATATTGACAAAGAATATACAGTGTCAGGTAGAAGTTACTAGTGGAGAGCTATTGCACAGTATAAAGTTTATAGTTAATGATATACTGTATTCCTAACATTTTCTAAGAGTAGATTTCAAACATTCTCCCATCACAATATGTACATGAGCTATGAACATTTTAGTTAGCCAAACTTACCCATTAAATCATGTATACATGTGTCAGACATTATACTTCATAAGTATAAATGATTTTCATATGTGTTGCTTAACCTCCACATACTTGAAAATTTTCCCTTTCTCTTTCCATTTATTTCTAGTTTTTACTGAATTAGGTTGTTATCAGAGATACCTGGTATGATTCCAGGATCCTTAAATTCATTGACATTTCTTTTATGACTTAATTCTCCCTGAGCACATCCCAACTGCACGTGAGAAGACTGTGCCTTCTGCCATTGACAGGCAGGACAAGCGGTGAGGGTCTTTACTCTGTTTGGCTTATAGCATTGTTAAAATTTTTGTATGAATCTGTCTGGATATTATCATTAATATCGAAAGTATACTACTGAAATCTCTCTTGATTATTATACTGCTAATTCTGCTACTTGCTTGCAGTACTTAGATATGCTGATGCTGGGTATATATTTACATTAAATATTTTCTTGGGAAATTGATCTTCTTATTGCCACAAAAGGTAAGTGTTGGGACAATTCTTTTACATAAAGACTACTTGGTCTGATGTAAGTATATTTTATGTAAGTATATTTTATGTAAGTATATTTTATGATGTAAGTATATTGTATATCTTCTTTTTCTGATTAACATAGCATGGAATGTTTCTTCTATCCTTTATATAAAGTATGTATGTGTTCTAAAATTTAAAGTGTGTTTTTATCCTGAAGTTGAATTTTGTTCTTTAATGAAGATAAGCACCAATACAACTGTAAAGGAGGGCTTCAACACCCCATTATCATGAATAGATGGCAAAACAAAAAATAAATAAATAATAACAGAGATGAAATAAATCTTTGAACAGATGGACTTATTAGATATGTACAGAGTGTTCCATACCACAACAACAAAATTAGTGGTTCTATTTGAACCAGTGATATCCCTTCATTAATTATTAATTAATTCAACTAATTAATTATTTCATTTTGAAATAATTACAAGCATCATTCTATTAGAAATATGTGCACACTTATAACAGCACAATTAATAATTGCTAAATCTTGGAAATAGTCCAGCTGCCCATCAACAGAGGAATGGATAAAGAACATGTGGTTTTTAATACAATGAAGTACTACTTTGCCATAAAGGATAAAATTGAGGTGCTTTTAGATAAGTAAGTGGATAAAACTTGAGACCAGTCTTTTAAAGTAAAATACATCGAACACATATATTTAAATATCATGTTGTTTCTGTTGCATGAGAAACCACAAGTGTAAATGAGGACCAAAATGAAAATTAGACATTGGAAAACAGAGAGAAAGTGTTCAAATGAGAAAGAGAACAAGGATAGGGACAAGGGGAAAATTGAAAACTAAAAAGATATAAAAGCTTTGTAAAAATGGAGTACAAGAATGTTGAAGGGAGAGAAGGGAACTGAGGAAAAAAAGAAGCAAAAAAAAATATGTACAATGTATAGTTTGTGTCTAGCTGTCACTGAAAAGCCTCGTGCAGTCATAAAGTAGACATCTAGAGTTTGTGAATAACTCATGATCCACTAGGATTATGGGTGTGAATGCTGCTAAGATTATGGGTGTAAGTGATTCTGGAATTATGGTGTGAGTTGCACCCAACCTGGGGAGGACAGCCTGAACATAACTTAAGTGAGGCAGACTTGCTCTGTACAGCCATTGTTGCTGTGCTCCTCCCTTTTTCTCTTACTATTTTTTCTGTTTTCCACCACCAATGAACTGCCATTCTGATATGTGCCACTCTGCCTTAGAGCTAGCTGAGTGTGGAATGAAGCCTTCATTAACGAGGAGCTAAATAAACTTTTCCTTCCTTCACTTAGAGTGTACGGTATTTGTCCCAGCAATGAGAGAAGAGGAAATGAGACAGAATTTGGTAACAGAGAAGGAGAGTCATTACTGTAGCTAAACCTGACATGTGGATTACAAGCTTTTGAGAATGGCTTATGGTAAGAGATAGAAAAGTTCAGAGATGTCACCTACGAGAGAAGTGCTGGAACAGCTTTGGATGTTCAGTATGGGATGCTCCAGGCAGATCTCAGAAGGCCACAAGGCTGATAGAAATCCCAGCTGTAAAAATCATGTTGAGGAGGTTTCTGCTGGGAAGAAGAAATGCACTGATTGTTGGACTCCAGATGATGGGTGTTTTGGCTTGGCAGAATGTCTGTCTGCATTTTGTTCATGTCCAGAGATTTTTGCCTGAGACCCAGAATAAGCATGATGAACTGATTAATCTGGCAAAAGAAATGTCAAAGCAGCCAGATATTGAGGCAGTATTGTTGGAGGGTTTTACTCAGATTTTTGTTGAGCAGCAAAAGCAAAGTGCCCAGCATGAATATTTAAAATGTTGTGAGTCTGGCCAGAAAAGAAGGAAGCTCCAATAAAGAAAGGAAGGGAGGCCTGGCATGTGAGTGAAACTGCCCATACCACCGGATCCTGAAGCAACCCAGAGTGCAGAACCAGCATGGAACCCTTCAGCAAAACTCCCTGCAAAGAGACTAGAGACAAAACCCACCCAGCTGATGCAGGAGCAGAACATCTTGCCAGAGTGACACAAAGGATTCACCTGCAAGGCTGCAGCAGGAAGAAGTGGAGCACAGCAGCCAGACCCAAGCCACACCCACCTGAGCAAGTCTGAACTTTGTAGATCTGGACCTGGTGCTAAGGTAATAACTCTATCTAAGCCCTACACCAAAGGTCAAAAATCAGTGGTACACAGAATGACAAAGAGAAGGAACAAATAGCCATCTCAGGCCCTGTGTCCACCCAGTACAAATGCAGATGACATTAGCATAGAGGAAACTGGAAATCACACACCTTAAATCTGTGAAATAATAGCATTGGAAGTAAAGAAACAACTGAAGAAAGGTATAGAAGAGATCAAATCAGAAATAATTTCTGAAGTAAAAAATGTAGTGAAAATTATAATCAAAGAAGTACTAAGTGCATCTAAAGAATACACTGATAAAAAAAATAGAGCAGAATATAAAAATGATGGATCCCCTGACTAAGCAATATAGGAAAGAAATAGAATGTATGAAACCGATCCAAAGTGATATACAGGAAGTTAAAACTGCAGTCACAACCTGGCAAATCTGTTTGAGTGAAAGTGAAAATAGACTTTCCGACCTTAGAGACACCACTACAGCTAGTGAAAAATTAAGCAAAGAGCTCTTAAAAACAACTAGGATGCAGGAAAAAATAATTCAACACCTGAAAGATGATACAAAGATGAACAATGTGAGACTAATAGGTGTCAATGAGAAGTAAGGAGTCAATACAAATAATATAAAAAGAATATGGGCAGAAGTAACAGCAGAAAACTTCCCAAATATGGTGCAACAATCTGACATTCAGTAACCGAAGCATATAGAACTCCAAATAACATCAACCCAATTAAAACCACTACCGGACACATAATAATCAAGATCCCAGAAATTCAGCACAGAAACAGTATACTAAAAGCTGCTAAAGAAAAGAAACAAACCACATTTAAAGGAAAACCCATCAGAATAATGGCAGATTTCTCTTCACAAGCCATCAAGTCAAGAAGAGCATGGAGCAAAGTACTACAAGTCTTTCAAGAAAACAAATTCCAACCCAGACTGATATACCCTGTGAAACTCTCTTTCGAGTATACTGGAGAAGTAAAATATTCCATGACAAAGAACAACTAAAGAGTTTCATGATGACAAAGTGAAGCCTCCACAGACTACTAAATAATATTCTAGAGAGGAAGCAAAATGATCACAACCCCATAAATGAGAATGGAAAGAACCCACTAAATAGGGCAAACAAACACAGGAGAATAAGAGATAAACAATAGTAGTCTTTCAATTATTCTTTTGTATACAGCAGCAAAATATTTTCATAAGCACAGTCTACAAATGAACTCTTGCACCCTATGGGTCAAGATTCCTTATGGGACTACAGGATGGATTTCAAGGAAATAGCTGTAGCTCAGTACCACAAGTGACACCTGGCCACCAGTAAATGTTATGGTCATCATCCATGTCCACAACACACTAGAACTTTGTGTGATATCCTATCACCAAACTGTCGGAAGTGATGGTCATTTATTTGTCATTCCAGCATTTATATTATGTTTTATTCTTAGTATTTCTTTACTATCATGAAAACTTTTTCTTAGTTCAAATGCTTTGAAACATTTCATTTTTAATTAATTAGTATTTAGTTTTCTGAATAATACTTAATCTTAATTTTTGTTTTAAGATTTATACTATATCTTTGAATTACAATTTGTCTAAAAGACATTGTATGATATCTTCTCTTAGTAATAGAAACTTTAAAAAGTATATTTCCATTTTCTGTTGACTTTATATTACTTCTTCCCTGTCACTTATACATACATACACACACATATATGAAAAACAATACATACATAACACAACATAAAACTGGTACTGTCATACAAATCTTCAATGACCTTTTAAACAAGGGTTTATCTAATGTATTTTATATAGTCTTGCATAACTATCACTTTGAGAGCTCTTTATTGTTCATCCAGGAGCATACTGTATCTTCTCTTGCCTTTTGAATTATGCTCTTTGTTATTTCCTATATACTATATCTCAAGGTATTGAAATATTTCAAGTTTGTATAACTAGAAAATATTTTACTTTTAATTTTCAAAGGTATGTTTGCTAAGTATAAAATTCAAAGAGGATAGATTTTTTGTTTTCTTTCAGTCCTTTAATTAGTCTAGTTTCTTACACACTTGATCCTTTTTGTTCTTTCTAATGTGGAATAAGATGCTATTTAATGTTGTTCTTCCACAACTAATATTTCTATGTACATGCTTTAACTATTTTTTTCTTCACAATAAGTTTTGGACAATTTCATTTTTGTGTATCTTGGTATGATTTTATTTAAATTTCTTGTACAAAAGGTTCATTTTTCTTGGAAATGTGGTACTATAAGTTGAAGTAAATTCAGAAATTTTAAACCTTTAGATATTTATCACCTACTCCTTTCCTATTCGGCAGAAACCCCAGAGATTGGGAAAAGCCTGGATTGTGGATCATCTAAGGGAACCTGCAAGAACAGAGCAAAGCAGGCCTAAGAGACATGCTATAGAAGTTATCACCAAAAGTTCCATAGGGCCAGAGCCATGTAAGTCCTTTGGAGCTCACATCTCATTACAGATTGCTTTTTTTTTCCTCATTAACTTTACTGAAAATCAATAATTATATAGCATATTAAAAATTGCAGACAAAAATTGAAATGTGAAAGATAAAAGATGTGGACAGAGTGAATTTAAAGAAATATTTCTGAAATGAATACATATCGTGAGATTAATAATATATTACACATTGTAAATAATTTACAATCTTAAATGAATATAACAATAGAAATTTTCCAAGATAAAAATGAAGAAAGAATTTACAGATCTGTCATATAATAGTTCACTCTGTGCTAAAATCAAGAAATTTATATTCATATAATTTGAATTCTTAAAGTAGAAAGGAGTAGGCAATAAATATTTAAAGATTTAAAATTTCTGAACTTAGTTGAAATTATACTACCACATTTCTAAGAAAAATAAACATTTTTCACAAGAAATTTGAGTAAAATCATGCCAAGATACACAAATATGAAATTATCCAAAACTAATTGTAAAAACAAAAAATCATTAAAGCATATACATAAAAGAATATTAGCAATGGAAGAATAAAATTAAATAGGTTTTTTTTTTTTTTTTTTTTTTTTTGGTGGAACCAGAGGTTGAATTCAGGCCCTTGTACTTGCCAGGGAAGTGCTTATTCCACTGAGCCATCTCCCCAGCCCCTTTAAATAGCATCTTATTCATCTTATTCCACATTTTAAAAAAAGAAGAACAAGTGTGTAAGAAACTAGACTAATTAATTCAAAGAAGTGAAAGAAAAAAAAAATTTGTCCTCATTGAATTTTATGCTAGCAAACATACCTTTGAAAACTAAAAGTAAAATATTTTCTGGTTATACAAACTCGAAATACTCTAATACCTCTAGATGTAACATATAGAAAATAACAAAGAATATAATCCAGAAGGCAAGAGAAGTTGTTCTATGGTCCTGGATAAAGAATAAAGAGCTCTCAAAGTAGTAGTTATGCAGGACTATGCAAAAATACATCAGATGAACCCATTTAAAAGGTTATTGAACTCAGGTGAGCTCCAAATTTTCTGAGCAAGGAGATTGTGGAGCCACAGAGGAAAGAGATTGAAGTTCTATAGTGTGCCTGGGGAGAGTCACATGAAGAGAAATCTTTTTCTCAGGCTCTCACAGAGAGCATTCTGGTCAAGCATGGGCCGTGACTCATCCACATGGATGACACAGACAAAGGAACTACAGAATAATGT
>PVKA01050614.1:0-12623 GCA_004027165.1 Ctenomys sociabilis | reverse complement strand
TGGATGGATGGATGGATGGATGGATGGATGGATGGATGGATGGATGGATGGATGGATGGATGGATGGATGGATGGATGGATGGATGGATGGATGGATGGATGGATGGGTGGAATGACAGTTTAATGGATGACCAGATGAATGGATGGATGATCAAATACACTGGAAAGAGCCGGGCGTGGTGGCGCATGCTTGTAATCCCAGCACTCGGGAGGCTGAGGCAGGAGGATTGTTGTGAGTTCGAGACCAGCCTGAGCTACAAAGTGAGCTTAAGGCCAGCCTGAACTGCATAGTGAGACCCTGTCTCAAAAAAGACAAAAAAAAAAAAAAAAAAAAATACACTGGAAAGTTAAATTCAACTAGTTCCATAATCCAGAACTTTGCTCTCCATTAATGCTACTCACTAACTGCACATAGCTACTGTATCCTTCAAATATGGCTAGGACAATTGAGGTACTGAGTTCTCTATTTCAATGAACTAAAAGTATTTGAGCAAACAAATTTTAACTTTAAATCTTAACATTCCTAATTCCATTTTTAAAAACTTTTAGCATAGCTCCAGCAAGATAACTCAGAGGACTAAGTGCCTGCTCTGGCAAGCACAGGCACCAGAGTCTGATTTCTGGTCCTGCAGGCCCTGGCAGCCCCTCCCCGAGCCTGCTGAGCCATAGACCAAGAGCAGGCATGGTGGCCCACGCCTATAATCCCAGCCATGGGGTGGCTGAAAACAGGAGTACCACGATGAGTCTGAGCTGCATAGTGAGACCCTGTACCAAACACATTAAAAAAAAAAAAAATTTAGGGTAGCCAGTAATGATAGCACATGCCTTTACTTCCAGCATTCAGCAGACCAAGGCCACAAGTTCAAGCCCAGCCTAGACTACATAGCCAGACCCTGTCTGAAAAAGCCAAAAAAAATTATGAAATATAAGACAGATGATCAAATATTTCCAATGAAAAGTCAACAGAGATCACCATGATTATAACAAAAATACTTGTAATGAGCAAACTGTAAAGAGGAAGGGTTGATTTGGGTATTTGTTCTCAGAGGTATGAGCCTAAGGTTGCCTAGTCCCATTGATTTGAGGCTGCCGGGACACCGCACATCTCGATGAGATAAGGTCTGCTTACCTCATGGTGCCAGGAAGCAGAAAGAGAGAAGAACCCAGGACCAGGATCTCAAAGCCTCCCTCATGGGCACCTGATTCCATCCCACTGCCTCCAGTAGCACTGCATCCTGGGAACCGAATCCTGACCCCTGGAGAGCAGTTCAGATCCAACCCATAACAGCACACAGATTGAGATGTGTCATGATGGCCAAGTAGGTGCCAGGGGAAGACGCTCGCTGTTATTATTTATTTATTTATTTATTTATTTGCAGAACCAGGGATTGAACTCAGGTCTTTGTACTTGCCAGGGAAGCGCTTATTCTACTGAACTATCTCCCTGGCCTGAAGATGCTTATTATGAAAAATAATTTAAAATCTGGCATTAATTTTCTAATGATTATATGTGGAAGTGATAATATTCTGGGTGCATTTGGTTAAACAAAATATATCATTCAAATGGATGTCACCTGTTCCTCTTTACATTTTTTAAACTGATTACTAGAAAATGTAAAGTAACATATGTGGTTTCTTGTATTTTGTAGGACAGTGCAGATCTGGGTATTGGTGTGAACATCCCTGTGCAGTCAGAGGGACGTGGGGGACATTCTCTAGAGACCAGGACTCCCCTATCCACTCCTCCTGTCTACTCCAGACTCTAAACCCTGCAGGTGGCAGCCTAGACATGGCTCTATGTCATGCATACAAGCAACAATCACAGATTTGGGGTTGGGGCAGGCAGAGAACCTATCGGGGAAGGGCCAGCAGTGAAGCCACAGCAGAGATCGATCGTTCTAGCCAAAGACAATGTACAGAGGAAAACCCAAGTACCTGCCCCTTGGCCATCAGAATGCCACCTATGGGCTTGAAGAGACTCTTGCCAACCTCTACATGGTCACTTTATTCAAGGGGGAAGAGATTGAACCCAAGAAGAGAGAAGGCTCTTCCAACCAGCCCAAGAGCCAGAACTAAACATGCAGTCTCTTGATGCCTGCTGCACCACGCCCAGTCCACATGCCCATTGGGTTTGCTTTGAGAAATCCAAGTCCCCCTTCCACCCAGTACTCGCACCACCTGCACCCACCCCCACGATTCCCAGGCTCCCCTTTGCCAACTCTGGGAACCCAAGCTGAGAAAACGGGTCAGGGGCTGGAAGTCACTATATTCCATCTCAGGAACCTGTGGCTTCATTCACAAAGACAGCAGAGTGGAAACCCTTAAAATGACTCATCCCAGGGTAGGAAGGAATACAAAGACGCCTTCAAGCACCATGAAGAAACAGTGCCGGGCCTGAAGGGAGCAAGGTGCTCTTCGTGGTCCAGTCCTGAGCCAAGCAGCCAGGGAGAAGTCGAACGCACCACCCTGGGTGATCAGCAGCCTCGGTGGGTGGGGGGAGCAAGAAGAAGGTGGGAGAAAGGAGTGAGGCCAGAGAAAGAGGAATGGGGCAGAAGGGGCCCGCTCCTCAGGGACGGAGAAAATAACCGGCCCGATTTCCCACCCTGGACAATTTCCATATTGGAAATACCACCTCCAATCCATCCCCACAGGAGTAATTCTCCCACATAAAACCAATCATATCCACATTCAAATCTACCAATCTGAGCACAACAGAGTAACAAAGAAAGGCAATTTTCATATTTTACTATACAATATTGTTCATCATAAAAAAAGCATTCATATTTCATTAAATATAAAGGTGAACTCTTAGTGTTACCAGAACAAATTAAAGCTAACTGTTCGCAAGCAGAAGCAGCCCTGCTAGACCTCCAAGAGACTCTGTTCTCTTTGCTGTTCCTATCTTCTGAACGCGATGTCTTACACACGATAGCATTTGTTATTATTCATCTGTCCCTTTCTTTTATTTTCTGGCCTCAAATGGATCTTGCTCCCCATTCAGTCACTGAGAGGATAGCTCGGGGGCTCTCTCACAAGATATCCTGATGCATCACAAAGGTTTGGAGACCCTTACCTAGGGGGAGCGACTGAGGATTTCAGATAGAGAAAGCAACGCGAAAAGACAGGGCGCAGTAAACAAAGTAGAGACGAAAAGATGTTTCAGCACCGGCTAGCAGAACATTCAGATTCGGGGCTGGTGGAGAAGGCACAGGGACAAGGGGCAGAAAAATGAAACCAGAGGCTTCAGAGTCATACAGTTGCAGACAAAGGGATATAAAGGCTGATCCTGAGGTTTCTGCTCAGCGTGAATGCTTATGATAGAAATAGCCGCCGAGAGCGGAAGGCCAGAGCCCCAAGAGACCCGGCAGGCGGAGGGACGCTGGGCAGCAGGGCTCACCAGCCAGCTGTCCGTTCAGGCTGGTCCTCCCTCTGGCCCCAGGGCTGAGCTGCTCCTGTGTACCTCTGGGGCCGCCCACATCCTACCTAGGGCCCCCTCTTTGCTTCAGTTCCCGCGCGGCCCTCTCCCTTCCTTCCTGCTCCTGCAGGGCACAGCTCAGAACTTTGCTGTCTCCAAGTCCATGCTGAGCGCTAGGCTGGGCACCTCAACTGGCCAAAAGAGCGCTGGGATTCCTCCGGGCTCCAAGCCCCACCTCAAACACTTCAGCATTCCCCTGGAGTGCTAGGACGTACTAAGTGCTCAGTGGATTCTTGGGGACCAGACAGTAGCCCAGGAGTGCCCAAGGGGCCCCCTGGAAGCCCCGTGCCCATAAATAGCTTCCCGGAAGCTGGCCAGGCTGCGGTCATCTGCTGTGCTCCCACGCCCTCTGCCGGCCAGGAGAGACCCTGCATGCAGGACCAGGTGGTCTTGGCGTAGGTGGCTCACAGGAGGCACTTGGGGTGGTCAACAGGCTCTGATGCCGCATTTTCCCCAGTTGCCCACCCTGGCAGGCGCTCAGAGCTTCTCATCTAGCTCGAGGGCCTGGTTCTCCCAGACGCGACTGTGGACCGCGGCCGGGCTGCTGCGGGGCGTTTTGTTCAGGTAGCTCTGGATGACCGAGGCGCAATCCAACCTTTCCATGGAGGTCATGAGGCTGTGCAGCTCCTGCAGGCTGCCGTTCTGCTCCTCGAAGAGCTCCAGGATGGCCGCCGCAGGGCTGCGCTGGCACGACAGGAACCTGGGCAGAGACAGATGAAGGGGCTGGCAGTGCAGGGGTCCCCTGCTCCACCACCCTCCTAAGGCACAGGGGTAGGGGAGGCACATGCTCCCACTTTGAAACCAGACACTGCCCTGACTTGGAGACTCACCCCTGGGCCCCCGCCTCTAGACTCAGTTTCCATTGGGAACCCAAGGGCTGAGAAAAGAGCACCCACAAAGTTGCTCCTGGCTCTGGGATTTTGTCCTTGTCCTTGGCCGTTGCACTTCCTCCACTCCAACACCCTCCAGCCCCGCCAGCCTCCACATTGGTCCTTCCTGTCCCTCCCATGGCTCCCCCAGGACAGAGAGCCGTCATGTCTTTCCTCAAGCCTTTGTCATCTCTGGCTTAGGGGAAGACTGCTCTGCAGCCTCGGGGCAGAGTTGAGCTCGCCTTACTCTGGGTCCTCGTACCTCTCTTCCTGATATGTGTGCAATGCTGGATACAGACAAGGAGGCCCAAGGAGCACTGCCTGGACTTTTAAGCTCTCTGGACCCTTCATGCATAGACTACGAGCTCCTGGGAGCTGGATGCAAAGCTCTCACTACACAGATCGGACTCCTGTTTTCAGCCTCCCAAGCTCTGGGATTACAGGTGAACACCACCACACGCATTCTCAGCGCAACCCAGGAGAAGGGTCAGGGAGGCCCACAGGGATCAAACCCTGGTCCCTTTGTCTGACTTAACAGGCACTCTAATCCGCTGAGCTATTGGGTGGCCCTCCAGCCAGATAACCTGCTGTTCCCCTCGGCAGGCCACACAAAGCAAGCACTCACTTTGCACGGTGCTGGGCCCACTGTTAAGTGCGTATAGTGCCCCTACTGTGAGCCAGGCATGGCTCTAAGGCCTGAGGATACAGGGATTCATAGACAGAACCCTGAGGTGAGGAGCCGCTTTCTTGCCTGTGGTCCACTTCCACCCGTGTCAGCCCCACCTCCACCCACAGATCTCCCCTTCCTACCGGATCTTCATGCCACAGAGGCCCAGGTGGGAGGCCAGCCGGCGCCAGTCATTGCCTGTGATGCTGTTCGGCTCTAGCAACATCCGAAGCTGTTCAAAGAGCTCTGGTGGCATCCTGAGGGGGGGAAAGGGTATGCGTGGGGAACCTGCGCCTGCCTCTCTCCCTCCCTCTCTCTCTCCCTCCCTCTCTCCCTCTCTCCCTCCCTCTCTCCCTCTCTCTCTCTCTCTCTCTCTCTCTGTCACACACACACACACACACACACACACCCCTCGAATGCTGTACTCCCCCTTGCGTGCTGAGACAGAAGCTCCAAGCATTCCTGGGGTCAAGAGCGCCACCCTCATCTCACCTGTTGCAGGGGGGAGGTTGAAAGACTGGGGGTGGCGCCGCCCAGGACTCCTCCTCTGACGCCTGGAACCTGAGGATTTCCATGTACTTGGTCTCCATGCCCTGAGTCAGCAGGGGGCCAGGGAACATGGGGTCACAAGACACTCCCTTCAGTGAGGAGCCAGGGCCCTAGCTCCCCACCTGTCCCCCTTTCAGCCTGTAATCCCAAGCCACTTTAGCAGCAGATACCACCTCACCCCTCTCCCCACCCCTTCCCTGACCCCAGACCCCATATTCTGTCCACAATCTGCCCACTTAGAGAACTGAAGCATGAGCATGTATCCTAAGCTACCAGAGGTCCGGGAGGAAGTCATGAGGTACTGGGAGGTCCCCCAGCAACAGAGACAGAGCACCCAGCTCTCTATGCCCCCTTCTCTCCGCTCCAGCCTTCCCACCATGTAACATGGGAGAGTGTCTGCCAGCTTCCATCGAGATGCCACTGTGGTCCCCAGAGACTTTCTCCCAGATTCCTTCCCATCTTCCCCCGAGGCATCCCATGGAGAGGCTCCGCCTAGGAAGAACCCATGTCTTGTGCTCCCCTGCACCCCCCAGTCCTCGAGCTGGGAGAGGAATGGCCTAATCTAAGCTGTGGTCTTTCAGCCTCCTACTGGGGTCACCCACTGATAGACAAGGGTCAGCCATGGCAGGTACCTCGGAAGCCCGGGGCCTGACCCCTCAATGAGCCAGGACGGCTGCCATGCACAAGTGCCACCTTCCCTACTTGGACATGTGGCTGGGACTGTTGTCACAGGGGTGCCGCACCCCTGCCCAGGACTCCTACAGGGCCCACCCTTTCCTTGCCCTGCAGCAGCAACTCACATCCTGGAAGGTGTGCATGGTGACAATGATCTCGCTGGGCAGCGCCGAGCAATCCTCATTCTCATTGGCTGCCGAGAGCCCGAGGGAGAGGGAAAGACTCAGGTAAGAGCACAGGAGTCAACGGGCAATCAGAAGGGTGAGCGCCAGGACACTGCCCACTCCCTGGGGTGGGACACAGAGCACCCGGACGACAGGGAGGGCAGGAGGGGGCCACCAGGCTCTTGAGCTACCTGCTTTTCTCCGGAAGCAGAAGGAGCGGAAGGGGCACTTCCCATGCCAGATGTGCAGCTGGGGAACCAGCTGGCAGCTGCTGTCATCCACGTTCTCCCAACCTGGGGCAGGGACACAGACAGGGCAGAGGGGTGCTGGGAGGCACTAGGCCCACAGAGGCAGGAGGGTCTGGAGTGGGTGGGAGCCACCCCTCTCTGCACACAACATACAGCCCTTCCCCCCTCCTGCAGTCTCCCACCCACACTCCTTACCCAGAAGCAGCCCTGCCCCATCTGCCCCATCCACAGCCATACCCATGCAAGTGCCTGTGAGTGATGCCACCAGCCCCGGCCACAGGAAGGGGAGGCCAAGCAGGAAAGCTAAGGCGGCCTACCTGCCTCCCCACCCAGCCTCCCTCTCCTCTGCTGCCGCCTACAGCCCCTCTCCTCTCATCGTCATCACATCCTAACAGGTGGCAAGGGCATAGGCCGGTGGCATGGGGGGGCAGGAGGACCTGGGTTACAGAGTGCAGAAGCCAGGGGAGTCCCTGAGGCTGCTCCAGCCCAGAGTCCAGAAGAGAAGCTCGGGGCTCTTGGTCTACATGCAGCACAGGAAAGGCCCCTCCTCCCTGTGCCCAGGCCTTGCCCCTCACCCTCAGAGATGTACTTGAGTTTCAGGCACTGGTCGCCTCTAGCCCCTGTGAAGTCAAAGAGCTGGCAGGGCCCTCGCAGGCGCCCCCCGTGGGGCTGCTCATTCGTCACAGCCCACTGCAGGGCACAGGGCGTATTGTTGAGGAAATAGACGCGCAGCTGCAGGTGAGTCTGTCCGGGGGCCAGCGGGGAGCAGAACACAGCCAGCTGCAGCCACTTGCGGGCAGCCTGGCCCACTGGAGCCTCCAGCACACAGGTGTAAAGGCTGTGGGGGACCAGCAGAGACCTTATCATCGGCTCCTGGCAGCTGCAAGTGCAGAGGCTATGTCCCTGCCTCCAAGGAAACAAGACCACTCCAGGGGGACCCTAGAGGATGGCGCACAGCTACAGAGTAGACATGAGGCCGTCATGGTGGCCACCACCAGCAGAGAGGAAAGCTGGCATGGACTGTCTGGCAGGGCGGGAACACAGCTCAGTGGCACAGCACTTGCCTGGCAAGTGCAAGGTCCTGAGTGCCTCTCCCAGTACAAAAATAATTGTCCATCAGGAGAGACAAAGAAGATAGGGGAAAGGGTGGCAGAGGGGTACGCAGCCCCAGGCAGGGTTAGGATGGAAAAAGCTGCCATGGACATTGGGACAGCGGGCACAGAGAAGGACACAGGAGGTGCAGGGACTTGCAGGCCATCCTGGGCAAACAGCTCTGTGCAGAGTCAAGGATGGGGCGGTGACAGAGACCTGGGGGAGGGGCTGGCTGCTGGGCACACAAACCTGAAGTGGGAAAGCTGGAGGCGGCACTCATCCAGGGAGGCGTGGGCCCCGGGCCGGCCCAGGGGCCGCCAGGCCTTGGCATCCAGCAGGGGCGTATTGCTGCTGTAGGTGCGCACGTGGCCCGGCTGCTGGGCACAGTGCTTGAACGCGAGGGTACAAGGCTTCAGGAAGGAGGCTCCGTGGGGGCCACACGCCACCACTGGGCTCACCAGCCCCTGGGCACGGGACAGCGATGGGGCATCAGACAGGTCCCACACCAAGATCAAGGACACCCGCTCCAGGCGGCCCACAGCCACGGCACCTGGGGAGGCAGAGAGCTGGATGGGGCCCAGCAGGTAGGGACACCCCCACCCCCTCACAAGGCCAGCCAGACGGCAACCAGGGTAGAGAGCACCAGCCAGGCGCGCAGAGGCCGTGTGGGTGAGCAAGGCCTCGGGCATGGACTTGGGGCGCAGTCCTACACCAGTCACCCCCTCCCTTCCAGGGCCACAGCACCTGGTATGAACGTGTAAACCCTACTATCTCCTGTTGGAGAACTGTTAGGGCGCACTGAGTCCTTAGAATGAGCTACTCTGATTCCCCCTGCTAGGAAGTTAACCTAAAAGAAACATAATACATCCATCTTTGGAGTCCACAAAGTTATACTAAAGATATCAGTAATTCTCAAAATTATTAAAATGCCTATGGGGCCAGGCAGACCAGAGTTCAATCCCCGGCGTGCCCCAGGGGACAACAAAAGAGACTGGGCATGGTACTGCATGCCTGTAATTCAGCGCTCAGGAGGCTGAAAACAGGAGGATCACTACAAGTCCAATCTGTGTAGTGAGCCCCTGTAGACCCTGTACTAAATACATACATACATACAAATAAATAAATAAATAAAATGCCTATGGGGCAGACGTGTTAGACACCTGCGATCCCAGCACTCTGGAAGGCTGAGGCAGGAGGACTGCAAGTGCAAGCCCTGCCCGGGCAGCTTAGCAACTTTAGTGAGACCCTGTCTCAAAATCAAAATTTAAAAAGGGCTGGAAGGTGGCCCAATAATGCAGCCCCAGGTGCCCCAGACCCAGTCCCCCCTCAGCAGATGGAGTCTGAATGCTGGGGCTGTTACCTGGCGGAATAAACAGCGAGATGCCTGTGTCCTGCAGCAGCAGGCAGCCCCCGCGGTGATCCACCTCGCGAGCGGAGAACACCAGCAGCTTGTGCATCAGCTGGCGGGTGACAGTCTGGCCCTGGGTGGGCGCGTGCAGCTCCTGGTAGAAGGCGGCCATTTCTGGCAGCGTGGCAGGCACACACTGCCCTGGCACCTCGAGTTCCGGTGGTGGGGTGGACGGGGGCCCTGGCTCCTGGTGGCTCTCTGGCTTCCGGCAGGACCCCAACAGCCACCAATGGGGACAGTGCCACCGGAGGCACTGAACCAGAAGCAGGGTACTGGCCACAGGGATCCCTACCAGCAGGAGGAACTGGGGGGGTTGGGGAGCACTCTCTGGGGGACACATCCTCTTGGTCACTTAAGGCTGCTGGATGTTCTGCACCTGAGCCACCAAGGACCCGAGAAAAAGAAAGGGTGAGGATCAGGCTAAGCCTCAAGCTGTGGCAACCAAGACTTGGCTTCCACGTAGCTGCAGTGGTCCCCATGCCCGCCACCCCCAATCACATAGTTCCTGACAGTGCTATCTCTGTGTGTCTCTCTGTCTCTGTGTGTGTCTCTCTCTGTCTCTGTCTCTCTCTGTCTCTTGACATCTCTGTCTCTCTCAGTTTCTGTCTTTGTCTCTCTGTATCTCTCTCCTTCCCTTTCCATCTCTATCTCTCTCTGTCTCTGTCTCACTATCTCTCCCTCCCTCTCCTTCTCTCTGTCTCTCTGTCTCTCTGTCTCTGTCTCTCTCTCTCTGTCTCGCTCTCTCTCTCGCTCTCTCTCTCACACACACACACATACACACACACACACTTTCCAAGAATCCCCATCATCTGAGTTACTTTTCTCATTGCTGAGACAAAACACCTGACACCCAAGCTCACAGCTTCTAAGAGGCTTCAGTCCGTGATCTGCAGACTCTGAGGCAGGGCAGCATCACGGAGGAGGAACAGCTCATGGGAATAGAAGGTAGCAAAGCAACAAGGGACAACTCAGCTCCTCCTGTCCCTTGTGTCCCACCCAGGCGGGCGGCACTCACACCTTCACCCTCTCACCCCAGAGCCCGGCATTGCACCGTGAGTCACTCCCCACACCACACACTCTAGATTCCCATACTCTGAAAAAGCCCCACCTGTGGCTGCGTGCGGCTTTGGGGGGACTTCTAGACACAAGCCATGACACCCGAGACTTAACATAACTCATCAGGATAAACTGAGGCAGCAGAAAGAACTTGGGTTTGGAATAAATGGACTTGGGGCACAGTCCTACACCAGTCACCCCCTCCCTTCCAGGGCCACAGCACCTGGTATGAACGTGTAAACATGGGCTTGAAGCTTGTCACATTGCTTAATGTGCCTCCACTTCGTCTGTCAAAACACTCACCTCCCTTTGCATTCCTCTGCATTTTTAATATTGTTATATTCTTTGCATTCCTTTTTTTTACATTTTCACAAGTTTATTGACAAATGAGGATAACAAAATGTACTTTTAGCAGTTAAACGCATAAGCTATAGGCTCTGATAGTATCTCGTGTGCCCATCTATTCCTAATTACAGCATGACATTTTACCACCGGAATTAAAAAATGAATTCAATATTTAAAAATGCAAATATAACTAGTAGCCCAGGCTGGCCTCCAGCTTGCTGAGGTCCTCCTGCCTCAACCTCCCAAGTTCTGAGATTACAGGTGTGCAGCACCACACCAGCCCCCAAACTCTCAGGCTTAAGCTCAGCCTCAGGCAAATCAAGAACTTCATAGCATTTAGGTGTAAATATATATATATATATATATATATATATATATATTTTTTTTTTTTTTTAATCTACAAGACTTCTATAGCACAATCAGTAAATGGAGGGGGGAAAAATACCTTAGATATCCCCTGATCTCACTAAGGTAAGAAAAAAGCCCAGAACCCGAGTGTAGCTCCGCGGCAGAGGGCATGCTCAGCAGGTGAAGTTCTGGGTGTAATGTCCAGCTCCACAAATAGAAATACAGAACGTGGGGCTCAACTCCCTGCATGCCGTGCTGGCCCCTCCCCAAGGCGAGCTGAGATAGCGATAGAGATGGCGTGTGGTGCACCTGTAATTCCAGTTCTTAGGAGGCTGAAAACAGGAGAATGAAGAGTCTGATCTGTGTAGTGAGACCCTATGACCCTGTAGTGATATATACATACAGAAGGGGTGTGTGTGTGTGTGTGTGTGTGTGTGTGTGTTAATTGTATAGAAAAGGACCTAGCATCATGGGTATAATCAAAGTGTAATATAAACTAAATATGTAGGGGCCGGAGAGATGGCTCAGTAGAATAAGTGCTTGCCTGGCAAGTACAAGGACCCTAATTCAATCCCCGGTTCCACCAAACAAAAACAAAAAAAACAAGGCTATTGATGAGAAACCTTCCATACAGAAAAAAAAAAAAGGGAAATAGCCTGGCAATCTAAATATGTGATTTAAATTTTCTTTTTTTTTTTTTTTTTTTTGACGGAATTTAACCCAACAGATTCTAAGTGCTACTTCAGCAGGCAATCGACGTAAACTTGTTAGTGAGATATCTTCCCCACTCTTTGCACACCAAGTCTTCCATCTCCGAAGACTTTTACCCACCCGTGCGACACATCTTGACTGGGACTTGCTGCGTGTGAGCGACACATGCTTTAGCGACTCCTGACTTAACCGTCCACGCCCAGGCTGTCCCAGCAGGTCACAATTAAAATACTTAGAGGATGGAAGACGTGAACAAGGACCCTGAATTTCCTTAAACTTTTTTTTTATATTCCTTGAATTTTCCACACCAAGCATGTATGTTTGCAAAACCCTTATCATTCTTTTTTTCCTTTTTTTCTGGTATTGGGAATTGAACTCAGGACCCCAGACCCTGCACTTGCCAGGCAAGCCCCTTATCATTCTTTCTCTAAATTATTAAAAGTAGAGGGAGAGCACCTTCCGGAGATCCGTGCTGGCGACCCTGGGAAAAGCCCTGGATGATAAAGTGCCGTCCAAGTGTGTTTATTTCCTCCCCCCTCCCCTTCCCGAGGCACACAATGCGCCATGAATGACAAAAGTGAAAAGTAGAAGCAATAAAAGAAAGAAAGCCGGGCGTGGTGGCGCATGCCTGTAATCCCAGCACTCGGGAGGCTGAGGCAGGAGGATTGTTGTGAGTTCGAGACCAGCCTGAGCTACAAAGTGAGCTTAAAGCCAGCCTGAACTGCATAGCGAGACCCTGTCTCAAAAAGACAAAAGAAAGAAAGAAAGAAAGAAAGAAAGAAAGAAAGAAAGAAAGAAAGAAAGAAAGAAAGACACCGGATTGTGGTGTCGAGTTCAAGAACCTAAGGTAGTTGAATGTCAATGGAGTGCCCACTTTTGACAGGTGTAGACAAAGGAAGGGTTGTAGAAAGAAAAAATCATCCTGTGTGTGTATAGACAGTACAGTTGGGATAGATAACGCTGTGCTTCTACATAATTCTATGAGAGGCAAGATCTGCACTAATGGTGGTTGGACA
>PVKA01050613.1:0-12622 GCA_004027165.1 Ctenomys sociabilis | reverse complement strand
CTGGCAAAATGGAACCTCTATACCAATTATAACATAACTCTCCAAAACTCCCTTTCCCCCAGCCCATGGTAATTGCTCTTTTACTGTCTCTAGGAATT
Organism: Ctenomys sociabilis; assembly: GCA_004027165.1. Classification (NCBI taxonomy): domain Eukaryota; kingdom Metazoa; phylum Chordata; class Mammalia; order Rodentia; family Ctenomyidae; genus Ctenomys; species Ctenomys sociabilis. The sequence goes on along the minus strand of PVKA01050613.1, from coordinate 12,524 downwards.
TGACTACCTTTAGGTACCTCATATAAGTGGAATCATACAATATTTGACATTTTGTGGCTAGATTATTTCATTTAGTGTAATGTCCCATGGTGCATCTATATTGTAGCATGAGTCAGAATTTTCTTCATTTTAAAGCTGGATAATATTCCATTGTATATGTATTATATTTTTTTTCATTTCATCTGTTAATGGAAACTTGGGTTGCTTCCACATTTTTGCTATTGTGATTAATATTGCTGTGAACATGAGTTTGTAAAATGTGTCCGTTTACAAGGAAGGACTGCCATAGCAGAGTAACACAATTAGGGTGATATTAAAGAGCAGTAAGTACCACTGAGTGGTTTAAACAGCAGTAACTTATTTTCTCACAGTTCTAGAAGATAAGTATCCATAATCAAAGTGTCAGTAGGGCTGGTTTCTCCTGATGGCTTTCTTCTTGCTTTCCTTACACGGTGTTGTTTTTCCAGTATGTATGCATACTGGAGACTTCTCTTCTTAGAACTCCACAGTATTGGATTCAGTGCTACCCATATCACTTTATTTAATCTTAACTACCTTTTAAAATGCACTATATTCAAAAATGACATGAAGTATATTGTAGGTTAGATTTTTATGTATGGAACTTTAGGTCAGGTTTACACAATTCAGTCTACAACAACAAATACCTGTTTGATTTGAGTTCTTCTCTTCTATCCAGAAATACAATTAGTGGATAATATGGTAAGTTAATTTTTAATTTTTTTGTGTATTTTTAGGCTGTTCAGGGTCTCACTACTAGATCAGACTTGTTATGATCCACCTGTTTACAGCCTCCCAAGAGCTTGGATTACAGGCATGCTCCACCATTCCCAGTCTCAGTTGCCATCTCAGCGCACCCCTGAGGCAGGGCCGGCATAGCGGGTGCTTTAGTCCGCTGAGCTATTTGGCCGGCCCTTAATTTTTAATTCTTTTGAGGAAACATTGTATACTGTACTTTATCATAATAGCTATGTCATTTTATATTCTTAGGAATGTGCAACAGCTTCAATTTCTCCACATCCTCACCAACACTTGTTTTCTGTTTTTTAAAATATGAAAATCTGTTTCTATACTAATAGATGTATTTTTATATTATTATGAATGAAATTGTTTTTAAATTTTTTTCAAGGGCCAGGGAGATGGCTCAGTGGAATAAGTCTTCCCTGGCAAGCTCAAGGGCCTGAGTTCAATCCCCAGTTCAAAAAAAAAATTCAGATTATTCATGGCCAAAATATAGAAATACAACTGATTTTTTGCATGTTGATTTTGTATACTACAGTTTTGCTGAATTTATTTATTAATTAGTAGATTTATGTGATCAGGATTTTCCATCACATCATCCTGTGGATAGAGATAAGTTTACTTCTTTCTTTGTAATTTGAGTTCCTTTTATTTTACTTTTCTTCCCCAATTTCTCTAGATAGAAGTCATACAGTGTTGAGTAGAAGTAGCAAATGCCTGCATGCTTATCTTCTTTCTGATCTTTAGGAAAGTCAAGGAAGTTTTCTTTTTCTTTCTTTTTTAAAATAAAATCCTCTGCATTGGGCATCTAGTCATTCATACTTAGGATACACTTGCTTTTAGCTTGATTTGACTGTGGAAACATAGCAGTTTATTTATTAAGCACAAAAAGGAAACATATAGCATGGAAAGGGGATGAACTTGATTGAATGGTATGGGAGAACATCACTAGGTTTGATGTTGAAACAGAAGTACGGGTCAGAGATAGCCAAGAATCACCCCACCACTAGGAGGCAGTCCCTTGCTATCTCATAGTGAAACCTAGAAGTGTAAGCAAGATTCTACAAATTTTGTTTTTGTTTTTGATTTTGTTTGTTTGTTTGTTTTTGAGACAGGGTCTCACTATGTAGTTCAGGTTAATGTTGAACTCACTATATAGCACAGGCTGTCTTCAAACTTGCAATGATTGCCCTGTCTCACCTTCTCAAATGCTGGGATTATAGGTGTGTGCTGTCATGCCCAGCTGTATAAATTATTAACTACTATGATGAATGTACATGGAGTAGTTTTGTAACTTAGGAATGAACATGAAGTGAAAACAGGAAGTGTAGTTTATAAAAGTTGCCCTTATACCTGACTTCATCTGTATGGGCCATAAATGCATTAAAGAGTGGAGGACAATGCTACTAATGATCTTCCCTGAAAAGCAACAAACTGAAACTTGGCTTATGCTATTCATAAAAGTGCTTCACATTCATAGATAATAACTGTAGTCAGCACTTAAAATTGGGAATTCTTAATCATGATGGCTGTAATCCCAGCTCTTGGGAGGCTGTGAACAGGTGGATCACTACAAGGGTGATCTAGTAGTGACACCCTGAACACCCTGTAGACCTTTCCCTAAAATACAAACAAAAATTTAAAAAATCATGATAGCACATTGATTAATTTTGGAAAGAGTTATTTACTAAAACAATCTAGAAGTGCATTCATAAATTTGAGAACCTTACTGTAAATAGTTTCACTTTATATGTAGACATAGATAATAAAGAAAAAAAACATATATATACTTTTTATTAGTTCATGTTTTAAGTACATAATTATGATTCATTTTGGGGAGTTGGTTCATGTACATAATACATCTTAATTTTTTATCTCATTTCTGTCCCTCCAATTCTTAGTCTTCTCTATTGTACATTTCTTTCTTTCTTTCTTTTTTTTAATAGAACCAGGGATTGAACTCAGTCCCTTGCACTTGCCAGGGAAGCACTTATTCTACTGAGCCATTTCCCCAGCCCATACAGTCTTCTTTGTTGTAAAAAGATCTATCTTTCTGTTTCATATTATCTATCAAGAATAAAACCATACCTGTATATATACAAGTTAGATAAGGTAATAGTCCTAAGAATCTCCATCAGGTTTTTGAAAATAGCAGTTAATGGGTAAAATTTTCACCCTGACTAACTCTATGTTGATATCTATGAATTAAGCAGCTATTGAGAATAGCAATGTGTAATACTAAAACCATTCTTGAAATACCTGTCATCTTGGTCTGTATACTGATTCTAATGTCATATCAATTATTACTATACTCTCCTTAAAGTAAATTTTTTAAAAAAGGTAATAAAAGAAAATGAGAGTAAAGAACAAAAATTTAAGATTTCTTGAAAGCATGTGGCAATATTCAATCAGATGTTTCATCTTGCATAACTATATCTGTTAATCTGAGCAACAGATTTGATGATAAAAATAGATAATATATCAATCACTGTTAATCAGCTATTCTTGTTTTGAAAATCCATAGCACATGTACTATTACATGTTACCCTGTTTCTGTGTTTGCTTTTGTTTTTCTTACTCTTGTTTTCACTCTTCAAAATAAAAGAAAATTATAATGAAAGAATGACTTTTGAAGAGTATGGACATCTCTGCAGCTATTATTGCTAAAATGCACACAACTAAATCTATGCAATAAACTGGACTGCCCTTTAGGCAATTTCATTGCTTGATTGAGTCAGAGTAATTCTTATGATGATGCAACTTTCTCTGATGACTGATGATGGGTTTATAGCTTATTTCTGCTTACTGCTATTTTCTGAAAGTTTATAGTAGCATCTATGAGTCAGTTGACTCATCTCTATATGACTGAATCCATTTTCTGTAATGAGTATGTCTTTCTGTTGGATCCTTTGTAGAAAGATGTATATGTTACTTATATACAGGCTATGATTTTTTATATCAACCTAAAAATTTAAGAAATTTTCTGAGAACATATTAGCAGACTATCATGACTTTGTAGTCCATAACTTTCTTAAATCTTAAGAATGAATTTGTCTATAATTTTAGCTTCTGTTAGTTGGCAAGAAAAATATTTTTCCGTAGTTTTATCACTTGATTGTAAAGTAACTCTCTTCTTCTGGTTTTCTAACTTGTAGGTATTGCCCAAGGCCCTGTCTTCCACCTCTTATCTTCTCCATATTCATTTTCTCTATGAGCTCATTTATTCTGGTGATGAGAGATTCAGAAATTATTTATGTTGACTTTTAAAGCTATTTATTCAGATTGATCATTTCAATTTCATCAAATCTACAACTTAACTCATCTCAGTATGTCAAACTACTACCAGAAGTCATTTATATTTGTCTTTCCATAAATCTGTCATATATATATATATATATATATATATATAACAGGTTTATCTTAAATAATTCATCTTTATTATTGCCTCTTGTAGTGAGTCTTTAGGGACTTGATTTTGTCCATTGCTTTAAGGCTCCCATGACTTTTAAGGCTTTAATGTTCTACATCTTCCTCATTGTTTTCTCCTGGTATCTAATATCACTCTTTCTCCCTCCTCCTTAGCTGCTGGGCCAATTGATTTTTGTCATGATGAACAAACTTTATTGAATTATCCAGTTAATTATGAGATGCACAACTGAAGGTCAACATTATTCTGACCACCCCAGGTTCCTAAGGTTATTGTAATCAAATGTTAGGCATATCTTAAAAGCCTGCTAGCTGGGCATGGTGGCGCATGTCTGTAATCCCAGCACTCAGGAGGCTGAGGCAGGAGGATTGTTGTGAGTTTGAGACTAGCCTGAGCTACAAAGTGAGCTCGAGGCCAGCCTGAACTGCATAGTGAGACCCTGTCTCAAAAAGAAAAAAAAGAAAAAAAGCCTGCTAATAAATTATTTTTGTCTTAACTGTACTATGTTTTCCAATGTGTACCTTAATCTTGAGGGTTTTTTTGTGGTATCGGGGATCAAGCTTGGGACCTTGTGCTTGCCAGGCAAGCAACACTATGCTGATATCTATGAATTAAGCAACTATATTGAGCAATGTGTAATACTGTCATCTTGGTCTTCTAAATGTGTACTGCTTCTAATGTCATATCAATTATTACTATACTCTCCTTAAAGTAAATTTTTTTAAAAAAGGTAAATCTATTTATTAAGTAGGCGCTTAAACCATTGCACTATCTTCCTGGCCCCCCCTTTTTTTTGCAGGATATTTTGTAGTTTAATCATTTTTTTTATCACTTGTAAGTTACATTAATTCAAATCCTAATTTTTAGGAAAACAAACTTTATAGGACAATAGTTCTCAATCTCACTGAACTAAACACTTCCTTTCAAAAAAATACTTTTTAACACCTAGTTTATTATCTTGAAAAGTAGACAATCTATTTATGTAGCCAATATGAAAAGAGAATACCTAAGATTATATTAAGCTATAATGGAAATGGATTTAGTAGTCTTAGATATCTTCAGATGTAAATGCTTAGGTATGACTGCACTGGACATCACTGTGAAGGAATCAAGTGCTCATACTTAAAAAAAAAAAGGTCTGGGGAGATGGCTCAGTGGAATAAGCGCTTCCCTGGCAAGTGCAAGGACCTGAGAGTATTTTATACTGAATCACTGTGAGACAATTAGTTATGCAAACTGGGATGTGTTTTCATATTGAAAAATATCATAAGTAGCATTTCTTTTAAGTACAGTTTTCTGAAATGGTAAACAATTTTTGACAAAGTTCTAAAATCTTATATTCCTGAAAAAGTCAGCACATACCAATACTATGCAAGTCTTTATTGTGTTTATAATTAATAAGGAGTTAGAGTGTAGGCTCGCATAATTATAAGCAAGATTTTTTCCATATACCACTATGCATATGCTGAAAATGATGAGGCTTGTTCTAACTGTCCTGTGTCCTGTCCTCTTATTTCCTGCCCACCAAATATCAGTTGGAATCCAGTTATCCTATAATTATATGAACTATAAATCCCACCAAATTTCCAAAATAATCAAAGACATTTCAAGTTACTTAAGTTATGAAAAACTGCTACTACACAATTGTAGCTGATGGGCCAGGGAGATAGCTCAGTGGAATAAGCGCTTCCCTGGCAAGCACAAGAGCCTGAGTTCAATTCCCCATTCTGCCAAAAAAAAAATTGTACCTGATACCAGCCTAAAAGTGGGAGAAAGATGGAGTGGCCTAAATTTGCTAAATAGGTCAGTGTTAGATGTCATGTCCTGAGTTCTCCAATGTAATGTGGCTTGTTAAAATTTTTGGTGTTTTAGTATTTTTACAAATTTTATGATGGGATTATGTACACATTAGAGATGTTATCATTCAGTATATGAATGTATCTCTAAAAATACATCATTGGGCCAGCCAAATAGCTCAGTGGATTAAAGCACCTGCAAGCAGGTCCAGGGGACAGGGGTTCAATCCCTGGGCCAGCTGTGCCAGCCACACCCAGGGGGAAGGCTGAGACAGCAATTATGACTGGGTGTGGTGGCACTGGCCTGTAATCCCAGCATTTTGGAGGCTGTAAACAGGAGAATGACTCTGAGTCTGATCTAGTAGTGAGACCCTAAACACCCTGTAGACCCTTCCCTAAGATACAGAAAATAAAATAAAAATACATCACACTGAACCTTGAAATAAGTTAGGTTCTTTGGGGATATCTCAAGCACATTTGAAGATCACATGAAAAAAGCAAGAATGAAAATGCAGAAAAGAACATGAATGAGTGTGTGTGGGAACTCTTATGTTCTGTTTATGTGAAGTCTAGAAATTTTATACAGAAGTTTGATGGAAAATGCTACTTGAAGAGAACAAATGATTTTGTTTATTGGCTGACAAACACTGTGGTTTTATAAATTACATATGGTGCAGAGCTATTTAATTTCAGAGTATCTACATACTAGGAACTCTGTGATGATTATACAATAAAAGAAAAAATTGTGAATACTATAGACAAAATAAAGATTGAGACACCTTGGCCTTCATCAGTAATAGAAGCATGATGATCATAGGTTTGGACATCACCAAGGCTGGTGACTGGAAGGGCTTGAAGATTGCAGTGATACTGACTGTTCAGGACAGACAGGCCTAGACTGAGGTGTATCTAGTGCCTCTGCCCTGATCCTCAAAGCCCCCCTGGATCCATTAAGGAACAGAAATGGACAAACATTAAGCCTAGTAGAAATATCTCTTTTGATGAGATTGTCAATGTTACCTGACAGATGTGGCCCTGATTTTTAGTCAGAGAACTGTTTGGAACCGTTAAAGAGATCCCCTAGACCACCAAACTTTAGGACTACAGTGATGTCCATCACCCATGTGACATTATAGAGAACAATGACAGTGGTGTTGTGTAATGCCTACCTAGTTAAGAAGCATAAAAGAAAATACTGAAGTAAAAGCTCATTTGACAAAAAAGTGAATTACACACTTATAATGCCATAGAAAATGTTTACCTCTCCTTTCACAAGAATATATATCAACCTTTTTCTTTGCATATTCAACAGCTTATCAGCAGTTCCAGAGTGTTAAGAAAAGATAAATAATTGACAAATGTTCCAGATAATCCTAGTTGATAGCAGTTGGTTTCTGTTGTAATTAGAGTGAACATGGTGAATAAAACATAAGAACTTTTTCCCACATTCTCCTGAGGATCTTCCTTAGATTTGTATAGGGAAATAGCTCATAGTCTACAAGGAGAAAAAGTTTGAGGAATTGAATGAAGAACTTTGACACGAAAGCAAAGAGGTAGTTACCACGACCATAAATAAGGTTGAGAAGCAAATGAAGAAGAACAGATTATGGCAATTCCCCTTTCCTTCATCTCTTACTTCCTTTCCCATTTGCAAAAGATCTTCTCTGAATTCAGTAGAGTAAGAGCTTGTTTGTCCTAGGATAGTAAGGTAGGTTCAATAGGTTAAATATATCTCCCAAAGTTTTTGAACATACAAGGAAACTTATTTTCCTCTTGTATTGGAAACTGAACCTTGTATTGGAGCCTTCACATTCAACTATATCTCCAGGCCTTTTTTATTTTTTGTGGCCTGCTCAGCCCACCCTGGGGGTAGGGCTGGTCTGACATGTGGTGCTGGGGATTGAACTATGGTCCTTGATGCTTGCCTAAGCAGGTGCTTTAGACCATTGAGCTATCTCGCCAGCTCCTCCAGCCCTTTTTTATTTTAAGTCAAAGTCTTACTAAATTGCCCAGGTTGGGGATGCTCTTGCCTCAACCTTCCAGCATGCCAGATTATCATCATGCTCAGTGTATCATCATGCTCAACTCATGTGGGAAAACAATCCTATGCAGCAGTGTTTAGAAGATGAGGCTGAAGAGATATTTAAGAGCCTTCATGAATGGATTAATATCATTGTCATGGGAGTGGGTTTTGCCAGAATAGATTTTCACTCTCCCTCATTCTCTTGTGTATACTCTGTTGCTTTTCTGCCTTCCTTTGTAAAATGGGAGCATGAATTCCCTCACCTAATGTGAGCCCATCAACCTTAGACTTCCCAGCCTTTAGAACTGTAAGAAATAAAATTGTTATAAGTTATATAGCTTCAGTTATTTTTTATAGCAATACAAAGCATACTAAGATGGTGGGTGACCCTGAGTGTTAATAATAGGACTGTGTTATTGCTACTCCAAGACCCACAAATGAAAGTTTAAAGTTTGGGTTATTCTAAATGCAACTGTCAAGGAGCACCACCACTTATGAGGTAAGATACCCCAGCCAGGAAAAAAACACAAGTGTGTTTAATTAAATGGCTCATTGCTTTTCTCACCATTTAAAAGTTAAGGGCATCTTTGTTTGCATAAGGCAAAACAGCAGAGGAACCTAGTGGGAAACAAGATAATGGAGGAGAAAATGCCATTATTTGTTAAATATGTTGTTAAAGGGATCTTCCAAAACCCTGATTTCTGTCTGGTTAGGACCAGCCTAGAGACAGAGACCTGGTAGGAATCCTCAGGCACTTAACCCTGATTCCCTCTTTCACATCAAGGCAGTAATTTCCTTACTTGTTCACAGACAAGAGACAAGTGTCAGCCAGAGTGGGCAATTTATGATTACACATATCTTCTGGCAGTTTATTTGAAATATTGTCTGAAAAAGTGGTTGTTACTCCTCCCTCAGCAATCAAAGCCCTCCATTTAAAATGGGTAGGAGAAGGAGAGTGGGTACGTGGGGATGAGAATTCTGTTTGACTGCTTTGCTAATTTATGAAGCAAATGACAAACTAGTGATATTTAGTTGCTTCACTTAAAATTGAAAAAAAATTCCTGGGAAAAAAGAGGAAGAAGATAACTTGTATGTATGTACGTATGCATGTATTTATTCTTTAGTACTGGGGATTGAACTCAGGACCTTGAGCTTGCCAGGCAAGTGCTTATTTTACTGAGCTATCTCCCCAGCCCTTGATTACTTGTAAGGTTTATTTTATTTCATTTATTTGGAGACAAGCTCTCTCTTTGTAGTTCAGGCTGGCCTTTAGTTAAGTATGTAGTCCAGCATGACCTCAAACTTTCAGTGATCTTGACTCAGCCTCCTGAACGGTAGAGTTACAGGCATGTGCCACTATACGCAGCTATATTAATCATCAGTTTCTAAAAAAGATACACAAATATTGGTTATCATACAATCTACCTTGCTTTCTCTCAGGTTAATTAGCTAGGGTACAAAAGTAGAAACAAAAACTAACTGCTAATTACCATACAATTCCTGCATATCTGTAAAATCCAAAGGCTTGCAATTAAAATTTAGTTTGTAATTTTTCAATATTTGTTTTAATGTTGATACATAAGTATTTACTTCCATATATAAAGAGATCTAGATCTGGTGGTGAATGGCTGTCATTACACTATTTGGGAGGCTAAGGCAGGAGCATTTCAGGTTGAGTCCAGCCTGGGCTATCTGTGAGATCATGTTTCAAAATAAAAGCAGATTATAAAGGGGTGAATTTTAGATAGCCAGAGAAATTCCAGTAAAGTGATAATTCTGAGGCTTTGGGTATAAATATTTTTTTCTTAGTATGTGTTTGTAATATATAATAAATACATTCATCCTGAGGAATTGATATATATCACATTTAAATTTTTTTTTAATATCCAGAGGTTCATTCACTTGATTAAAACACAAAATGATATCCTGAACAAAGAGAAAACCCTGGTTAGAGAAGTCTAAAGCTTATATACTTTAAAAAAGCTGTTAAAGGTCAGATATACCTCAGTGGTACAGCAAGCACAAGTTTGATTCTCAGTACAAAAAAAAAAGTACATACATGACAAAATACCAAAATAAAATGGTAGTGTTTGGGGGTTTTTTGTGTGTTGTTTTTTTAAAAAGTAGGAAAGAAATGGGGAGTAGGAATAGTCCTGAGAAACAGGAGAGTCCTGAGAGGGTTGTCTGAAATCACAAGGTTTTGATTAATCATTAAATAGTTGAATTTAGATTTTAATCATAGTTAATTTGATGTGAAATCAGTTATTTTTCCATTTTACACAATCTAAAAAGCAATGCTAATTGAAGTTTTTTGTAGTTCCAAAAAGAAAGTTTTATAATCGGATAGGTCATTTTTTGGAGGTGACTATACATCCCATTTCCAACTGGGGCTTATCAGTGACTGAGAAGTATTTTTTCTTGGAATATAACACTCACCACCTGATGAGGAATTGACTATCAGACAATGGGTGATTGCAAGAAAACAGCTGGTCTGGTAGTCTAGAACTCTAAAATCAAAACAGATCGGAATAGATTTTAATGGTGTAATTTTTTTTTTCTCAGAATCTTTCCTTTTAGTATTCTATTTTATGCATTTTCAAAGTCACAGTGTTCCTTGAAGCTGACAAAGCTCTGCTTAATCCCTTCCCTATCCTTTCACCCTATTTTTCTAATCTCCTGATCTACTGGGATCAGGAGTAGATTTTTTTTTTTAATTGTTGTTTTGGTTTTTATGATGCTAGCGATTTAATCCAAGCCAGAGCATGTTAGGCAAGAGTGCCACAACCCCACCTCTCTTGTTTTTTTACTTCGTCATTTTCTTCCAGCCCCTCTGGCATTGTTGCAATTTCTTGAATATTTTGTACATACTTTTGTCTTGACCCATTGCATTGTCTATCCCCTCTGGCTTAAATGGTCTTCCTCTACATATCCACAAGCAGGCCTCAATTTCTTTTGTCTTTTCATGTCCTTCTTAAAATATCATCTGGCTCAGTGCTCTATGTTTTTCATAGCATTTCACCACCTTTCAGAAGCCTGCCTGCTCTTTTTTAACTCTTAAATCAGGTACAAGACAAGGATGTCCTCTATCACCCCTCCTACTCAATATAGTCTTGGAATCCTTAGCAACAGCCATTAGAAAAGAGGGAGAAATAAAGGGAATAAGAATAGGTAAAGAAGAAGTTAAATTATCACTATTTGCAGATGACATGATACTTTACTTGGAAGACCCCAAAATTCCACCAAGAAACTACTGGAACTGATAGGGAAATTCAGTAGCATAGCAGGATACAAAGTCAATGCTCAAAAGTCAAAAGCATTCCTCTACACAGATAACAAGCACAATGAAAGGGAACCAATCGAAACAATACCTTTTACAATAGCACCGCGGAAAATGAAATACCTTGGGATTCACTTAACTAAGGAAGTCAAAGATCTCTTCACGGAAAATTACAACACTCTAAGAAAAGAGATTATAGAGGATTTCAGAAAATGGAAAGATATTCCATGCTCCTAGATAGGAAGAACCAACATCATGAAGATGGCCATACTCCCAAAATTGCTGTACAGATTTAATGCAGTCCCTATCAAACTGCCACTAACATACCTCCCAGACACAGAGAAATCATTCCTAAAATTTATTTAGAACTGCAAACGACCTAGAATAGCAAAGGCAATCTTTGCCAATAAAGACAAGGCAGGAAGCATCACAATTCTTGACTTGAAATTATACTACAAAGCCACTGTGATAAAATCAACATGGTATTAGCAACAAAACAGACCTGAGGATCAGTGGAATAGATTAGAAAATGCAGAGGCATCTACAATCACACTCAGCCATCTGATCTTCGACTAAAAAGGGGCTAAACAAGCTCACTGGAAGAAAGATGGCCTCTTTAACAAATAGTGCTGAAAACCTGGCTTTCTGCATGCCAAAAACTAAAACTTGACCCAGCTCTATCACTGTGCACTCAGTTACAGTCAAAATGGATTAAAGATCTAAAGATTAAAACAGAAACACTCAATCTCCTGGAAGAGAAAGTAGGAGGAACTGTTGAAGACATACAAGTAGGTAAAGAGTTCATGAACAAACATATATTCGCACGGGAAGCACTTGAAAGAATCAACAACTGGGATCAACTCTCCTTAAGGAGCTTCTGCATGTCAAAAGAAATTGTCAACAGAGTGAAAAGACAACCCACAAATTTTGAAAAAATCCTGACTAATAAACAATCAGACAGAGGTCTACTGTCTAGAATATATAAAGAACTAAGGTATAACAGGGCCCTCAGATTTAAAGACCCAATTCAGAAATGGGCATCTGAGATGAATACACACTTCTCAGAGGACGAAATTAAAAGAAGCGAATAAATATATGAAAAAATGCTCCACATAGCTAGTCATCCATGAAATGCAAATAAAAACAACACTGAGATACCATCTCACTCCAGAAAGAATGGCTATCATAAGGAAATCAACCAACAACAAATGTTGGAGAGGTTGTGGGGAAAAGGGAACACTT
>PVKA01050612.1:0-12624 GCA_004027165.1 Ctenomys sociabilis | reverse complement strand
AAAACCTACCAACAAAGAAAAGCCTAGGTCCTGTAGGATTCACAACTGAATTCTATAAGAGACTTAGATAAGATTTAATGTCAACTCTCCTGAAACTCTTCAGTGAAATTGAAAGGGAAGTGATTCTCCCTAACTCATTCCTGGAGGCAAGTATTACTCTGACACCAAAACCACAGAAGGACCCAACCAAAAAAGAACTACAGGCCAATCTCCCTAATGAACACAGATGATATATCATCAGTAAAATGCAAGCAAACAGTGTACCAAATCATCAGAAGGTTATACATCATGACCAAGTGGGATTGATCCCAAGAATGTAGGTATGGTTCAGTAGTGCACAAATCTATAAAAGTAATATGCCACATCAACAGAGCCAAAGACAAAAACTATGTGATTGTCTCAATCGATGCAATAAAAGCCTCTCACAAAGTCCAACACTCATTCATGATTAAAACCCTACAGAAAATCAGAATAGATGGTCTTTACCTTAACCTGATAAAAGCCATCTATGACAACCAACAGCCAACATGATATTAAATGGACAAAAATTGAAAGCCTTCACTTTAAAATCAGGAATAAGACAAGGATGCCCAATACCACCACTCCTGTTCAATATATTTCTGGGAATATTAGAGTGAGTAGACAGTTGTGAGAAATAAAAGGAATAGTGATTGAAAAGAAGTGAAATTATTATCATTTATTTGCAGATGACATGGTATTCTACATAGAAGACCCTAAATACTCCAAGAGACTTGTAGATTTAATAACCAAATTCAGTAGTATAGCAGGATACAAAGTCAGCATTCTAAAATCAGTAGCATTTCTGTACACAAACAACAAACACCAGCAATCAGGGAAGCCATGCCTTGCACAATAACATTCAAAAACAATGAAATACTTAGGAAACAATATAACAAAGGAACTAAAAGATTTATACAATGAAAATTATACCATTCTGAAAAAAAAAAAAATCACTGTTTTTACCAACATTGTAAAAAGTGACCATAGTCCCAATTGTTACACAGATTCAGTGAACCTTACTTTTGACAAATGGCCCAAAGAAGTTCACTAAAAGAAAGCCTCTTTAATAAATGATGCTAGAAAAACTGACTCTACACATGCTGAAGATTAAACTGGGCTCATATCTGTCAGCAGGTACTAAACTAAAGTCAAAATGAATCAAATCTTTAAATTTAAAACAGAAAAACTGAAACTACTGGGGGAGAAAGTTGATAGAAATCTTGAACAAAAACCAAACTGCACAGGAAATACTTCAAATAATCAACAACTGGGATCTCATCTTTTTTGAAAAGTTTCTGCACATCAAAAAAAATCAACAGATTAAAAAAAAAACATAGATGGGGGGAAAAATTAGCCAACTGTCCCTCAGACAAAGGACTTCTGTCTAGAACATGCAAAGAAGTTTTAAAATTCAGGCTCCCAAAATTCAAAGACCAGTCAAACAATGGGCATCTGAGATGAATATGCACTTCAGAGAAAAAGAAATACAAGTGGCAAATAATAAATACATGAAAAATGTCAACATCATTGGTCATTCAATAAATGCAAATTAAAACAACCCTGAGATTTCATCTCATTCCAGAAAGAATGGCTATTATTAACAAGTCAACCAATAACAAATGCTGCACAGGCTTTGGGTAAAAAGAAACCCTTTTCCACTGTTCATGAGAATTCATACTGGTACAATGAGTCTAGAGATTCCTCAGAAAAATAGAATTGGAGGTCCCATTCAATCTAGCTCTTCCCCTCCTGGGTATTTTTCCAGAAGAAATAAAAGCCTCATACCAACAGAGATAGATAACCCATGGTTATAGCAGTGCAGTTTGTCACAGACAAATATTGGAAACAACCTACATGGCCATCAACTGAGGCATGGACTAAAAAAAAGATGTAGTATTTTTACACAATGAAGTAATACCTCTAGAAAAAGATAAACCCAAGTCTTTTATAGATAAGTGGATGCAACTGGAAACCATACTCATAAATGTGACAAATCAGACATCCATGTGTGAACATCATATTGACTTATGTAAAAACCTGAAAAAGCACATAAAATCTGAATGGTACAATAGATACTGTGAAAGTGAGAAAATCTGTTCAAAGAAAAGGAACAACTAGAATGAGGAAAAGGACAAAGAAAAGGTAGAGAAAAAGATGTATATATGTAGAGCAGCTTGGATAATTGTACTGCTGTTTTCTTTTGGTCTACTGAAAGCAGTTAATGCTTATGTTTTTTTTCCTTTTTAATTTGTTATAACTTTTAAAAACCGATTTTGTATGTTTCTATCTGGTAAGCTAAACTAATCTGAAGACAACATTATGCAATATAACAACCATTGTTGAATTCCTATTATTTTATTTAGCGAAATTCTATATCATTTCTAGTGCTTTTGGGGTTTTTAAAAATATTTTTTGTTCTCTAAAAGAAAGTAAAAGTAGAAATGCCATTTTACCCAGTTTTCCCCTTTTAGGTGTCTTCCCAAAAGAGTTAAAGATATCGTATCACAGTGATATATGCATACCCAGGCTTATAGCATTATAAATCATAATAAGTAAATCTTGGAAGCAGCCTATATGTTCACCAGTAGACGAATGGATAAAGACAGTGTAGTTTTGATACACAATGGAGTGCTGCGCTGCAATAAAGCAGGATAAAGTAAAGTCATTTGTAGGAAAATGTAAGCATCTTGAGACCATAATATTGAGATAAATTAGACACTGAAATTTAAATATCACATGATTTCTCTTATATGAGCAACCAAAATATAAGTAAAAGACAGAAAATAGAAAACATAAGCAATAAAAAAGTTATTGTAATGAATCATGGACAGCATACCTAAATGATTTATTATAACTGTCTTTTATGTTTGTTGCTTTTTGTTTTGGCCTGTTACTCTGGCTGTTAATCTGTGTTTATAAAACACAATTTATTAAGGACTTACAAATTAATCTGATGTTGGTTTAAAATGAACTAAAATAACTAATATAAAAAGGATGTAAGGGAAGGGGAAAGAAAGAGGATCAAGATGTGTATGTCCCAGTTCCCACAATTCACACAATCATTATGTGCTTGAAAACCTGTACTAATGAAAATAAAGAAGTTACTTTAAAAAATAACAAAAATGCCCTTTCCGTACACTTACAGACCAAAAATATTGTTGAATGCTGCTGCTGAGTGCCATCCAACGGAAAGACGGACTAATTAAAACATTGTAATGTGTTCTCATTCATTTTATTCCCTTACCTGACATTGTGTGACTTCTGGGTCTTCCCCAAAGTCAAAATGACTAGGGAAGGTAAAATTTTGAGTTAATTCAGGTTTTTAAGGCACATGCAGCAGCACAACTAAAGACACAAAAGAAGACTTCCAGAACTTCCTTAGGAAGTGGCAAGCACAATGGGATAAGTATGTTCCAAGTAAGAGGAAGTATTTTCAGGAGGATTAACAATGTGTCTTTTACTTTAATAATTTCTTAACAATCTAAATATCTGCTTTTTATCATAGCTTATATTTGTGTTCTTTGAATACACATGTATATCCATGATTTGTTAGTTATGTGTTATAAACAGACAGCATCCTTAATACCCAGACTGTGGCTTCTGAGTACAATTTTTCACTTCAAGAACTGGCTTCCACCTTGGTTCTTTCAGCCTTCCATTGTACTTTTTAGCCTTCTGTTGCAGATCCATCGGCCTTCTGGTATGGACTGGGCTTGCACTGAACACTACAGTGGGGGGGCAGGGGAGCTGGCTCAGTGGAATAAGCACTTCCCTGGCAAGCGCAAGGGCCTGAGTTCAATCCCTGGTTCTGCCAAAAAAAAAAAAAAAAAAAAGAAAGAAAGAAGACAGAACCCTACAGTGAACTCTGGACCTTGGACTGAATCTTCTGGTCTCCAGTGTGCAGACACCCTCTGCACACTCCATCCTCTAACTCTGTGGCTGACTATCCAAAGCTAATCTTGTAATTTCTTATACATTTGTATACCTTGTGTCATATCTGTTTCTCTAGTAAAACTCATTTCTAAAGAGGCAGTGTTTTTAAAAATACTATGCTTATGTATCTTGAAACATCTCAACAGAATCGTGTTTCACTCTATGTACACTGCGACCTGTGGATCTTTTTCTCCAAGGAATTTTTTTTTTTATGCATTAGGGTCTCACTGCATAGATCGGACTCATAGTGATCCTCCTGTTTTTCAGCCTCCCAACTGCTGGGATTACAGGTGCGCACCACCACACCCAGTCTCAATCGGTGGCTCAGCACACCCCTGGGGCAGGGCCAGCTCAGCACTCCAGGGATCAAAGCCCAGCTGCTGCACTCTGCCTAAGTAGACGCTTTAGTCCACTGAGCTATCTGGCCAGCCTGGGAATTTTTTTTTTAAATCACATTGTCTTAAGAGACAAATTATAAACAAGGAATATGGATCCCCAAAACAATCTTTCAGCTGAAAAAAATTAAAGAATGATTACAAAGACATCTTTCCTTGCTTCGTATGTTTAAAAAAAAAAAAAAAACTAATTTCATTTAACTATTTTTAATGTCTTCTGAGTATCAGGCACTATTCTATACGTGGAGAAGTTAATGTTGAATAAATGAAGTTATGGCTATCATATAATTTACATTGTAATGTGTGAGACTATAAACAAGCAAAAAATATATAATATCAAGGCATGAAAAGTATAGTACAGATAATAAATTTTAAAAGGTGGAAAATAATGTTATTTAATATGGTATAATTAATAAGAAAGGCCTCCTTGAGGGATTGGCATTATGACAAAGACAAATGGCATAAACCACATGAAGAGTAAGATAGCTTGTTTCAAACCAGCTCCTATATGAGGAAATGGGTTGGCTTAATTAAGATAGCTCATTAGAAAGAAAAGTAGCAGAAAACTAAAGATAAAAAAAAATTAGGGGTAACTTACTCTTATAATTCTTTAAAGATTTTTAGAAAATACCAATTTTATTTGTGAGGTGAAAAATACTGGCAAAATATTACTGCTACAAAGGCATTCCAATGATTACCACAGCTTTCTCCTCTGAGATGTTATTTTCTTGGCATGTGGACCTGTTTGGTAAACCTAAAACGTTATTTTCTGTTCAGAGATGGCAGCAATATAAAAGACAAAGGTGGTGTCTAAAAGTGCTCTAAAAACCTTGAAGACTAGAGACACAGCTTATATGGTAGAGTATTTGCCTAGCAGATACAATGCCCTGGGTTTGATATGCATTATTATAAATAAGTAAATGTCAAAAGAACTTATTGATACAACAGAAAAGTACAGACATTACTGGAAAACTATATAGACATCGGGAGAGCTTGGCTGTTTCGATAGGTTCTGTGCAGTACAAAATATACCAGAAATGGCTTTAATTCTCAAGAAGTGAACACCATCACTTCTTAGCCTCTTCATTTATCTTTTTCCAAGCTTTAATAGAACATTTATAAATAAAATCCTCAATCAAAAGTAAGTAATTACCATCTTAAGAGAATGCTGTAATTTAAGGAGTTTGCCCATGGAAATGAAGCATTAATACTAAGGAATTCTAGCATAGACTTTTCTGTGTGCTTTGTTTCTTCCTTGGTTTGTCTTTTGGGAATATCCAACCCATTACCCTTATAACACGAGTTCACCCAGATTGTTTCTCCTGTTTCTTGGTTTGAAGGATTGATAACCAGCCAGTTATGCAAGATAAAGACCTCCATCATCTTTTTTTCCTTCTCTCAACTGCTCCCTCACTAATATGAGTATTCACTGTGTGTTATATAAGGACTTCATATCTATTCTCTTAGAATTTTTAAATATTATTATTTTAATGTATTTAGTACAGGGTCTACAGGGTCTCACTACGCTGATCAGACTCATAGTGATCCTCCTATTTTAAAGCCTCCCAAGCACTGGGATTACAGGCGTATGCCACCACTCCCATTCTCAGTCAGTGTCTCAGTGCCCCAGGAGTAGGGCTGGCATGGCACGCTGGGGATTGAACCCCAGTCCCAGTGTCTGCCTAAGCAGGTGCTTTAATCCTCTAAGCTATCTAGCCGGCCCTTCTATTCATTTTTTGGCCAGGATTTCATTCTTGTTTATAGCTAAATAATATACTATTGTGTAATATGTACCATATTTTTGTTTTCATTAAACTTTGTTTTAATGGATTTCAAAATTCTGTTACATGTTTTTGGTCAAGTTATTTCCATTAAAAAGTATTGATTTTATAAACTAATAACTTAAAAACTGCCCCCCCCAATGTCCACAAAACATTCTCCTTTCCTTCTGAAGGTTTTACGATGCACTGCTATCATTAACCAGTCTTTCACTATTAAACTTAAATGGCCAATTGGGAGAAACAGTTCTGAGACCAGTCTTTTGCCACTGATTAAGACTGGGGTGGCAGGTATCAGGGATAATTTTCATTTAGCCTTCTGAGCTTTCTGGGCAGACTTGGTGACCTTGCCAGCTCCAGCAGCCTTCTTGTCCACAGCTTTGATGACACCCACAACAACTGTCTTGTCTCATATCATGAACAGAGAAATGACCCAGAGATGAGCAGTCAGAGAAGCTCTTGGCACACATGGGCTTGCCTAGAACCGTGTCAACAATGGCAGCATCACCAGATTTCAAAAACTTGGGCCCATCTTCCAAGTTCTTACCAGACCAAAGATCAGTCTTTTCTTTCAGCTCACAAACTTGCAAGCAATGTGAGCTGTGTGACAATTCAGGTAGAGGCATAGCCAGCACTGATCTGGCTGGGATGGTTCAGGATAATAACCTAAGCAGTGAAACCAGCTGCTTTCATTGGTGGGTCATTTTTGCTGTCTTCAGCAATACTGCCACGCCAGACATCTTTGACAGACACGTTCTTGACATTGAAGTCCACATTGTTCCTAGGAAGTTTCACTCAAGCATCATGGTAGGGGACACAAATGAAAGACCATTTTGTATCTGTATCTATAAAATAGTTAAGATAGAGATACAGCTACTCTTAATTCAATGAGAAGATTTGTACTAATAGTGTTTGGACAGGATATCATGTCTGCATCTTATACTATGAATAACCACTATGAAGACAACAATATGCACTGTATTAATTATTGAAACTGTCATATTAATTGGTTTTGAAACTATCTCACTGCTATTTGTTTCTCAATAAAAGTAATAAAAAAAAAACCTTCATGGTGCATTTCAACAGATTTGACTTCAGTTGTGACGTTGACTGGAGCAAAGGTGACTACCACCATACCTGGTCTGAGAACACCAGTCTGCACTTGGCCCACAGGGATATTATTGCCAATACCACCAATTTTGTAGACATCCTGGAAGTGAAACCGCAAAGGCTTTTCAGTTGGGTGAGTGGGTGGAAGAATGCAATTCAAAGCTTCAAGTGGTGTGGTTCTGCTGGCATTGCCATCTTCATGAGTGACCTTCCCTTGAATCAAGGAATGTTAGCACTTGGCTCCAGCATGTTGTCACCATTCCAACCAGAAATTGGCACAAAAGCTATGGTGTCAGGGTTGTAGCCAATTTTCTTAATGTAGGTGCTGACTTCCTTAACAATTTTCTCGTATCTCTTCTGGCTGTAGGGTGGCTCCATGCAATCCATTTTGTTAACACCAATAATTAGTTGTTTCACACCCAATGTGTAAGCCAGAAAGGCATGCTCATGGGTCTGCCCATTCTTGGAGATACAAGCTTCAAATTCACTAACACCAGTAGCAACAATCAGGACAACACAGTCAGCCTGAGATATGCCTGTAATCATTTTTTAATAAAGTTTCTATGTCCAGGGGCATCAATGATGGTCACATAATATTTGCTGGTCTGAGATTTCCACAGGGAAATGTCATTGGTGGTACCACACTAATACTTGGCTTTCAGTTTATCTAAGACCCAGGCATTCTTGAAGGAACCCTTCCCCATCTTGGCAGCCTCTTTCTCAAATTTTTCAATGGTTCTTTTGTCGATGCCACCACATTTGTACATCAGATGGCCGGTGGTGGACTTGCCCAAGTCCACGTGTCCGATGATGACGATACTAATATGAGACTTTTCCTTCCCCATGTTGGCTTTGATTTCAGCATTATACCTGTGCTCTCGCAGCAACCCCATTGCAAAAAAGACCCCATATTTTCTTTAATAACAGATTTCTGATGAGCAGATCACGAGAGTGAAATGGTAATTATTGAATTACTTCATAAAGCTTACAGTTCTTTTCCACTGAATGGGTTTTCATTTTATTTATTTGGACCTTCTTGGTCTAAGTGACATGAAGAAAAGTACTTTTATTACAGAATTATTTCCAACTCCTAAACCATTATTGTGTTTCCATTTTCAAGAACTTGTGTGATTCATAGGAATGATCTAATTGTTTGGGACTTGAACTATCCTAATGAAGGCTGCCTTGCTCATGTTTTTTTTCCTTTTATCTGTGTGCAACCATGGTCTCCAGCTTACTGTCATGTTTGCGCAGCATGCTTTCTTTTTTTTAAAAAAAGTAATGAAAATATTACAAATGATAGAGAATGTCACTAAACAGAGTAATATGAATTCAACAGTATTTGTTGTATTGCATAATGTTATCTTCCGATTATTACCAGATACATGCACAATTGAAAAATAAAGAAAAAAGTTATAAGAAATTAAGAGAAAAAGGAAAACTGAAAAAAGACAAAAAGAAATTAAGCATTAACTGCTTCTTTCCATATACCAACAGAAATCCATACCCTCCCGCTTACATACGTAGATACATCTCTTTCCCCCACTCCCTCTCCTGTCCTTCCCCTCATCAGTAATTCCTTCCTTTCAAACAGATTCATTCCCTTTTCACAGCATCTGTTTTTTCTTTTTTAAAAATCTGTTCAGGTTCCAGGCCAGTATAGCATGTGGTACCAGGGATTGAACCTGAGTCCTTGCGCTTGCCAGGCAGACACTTAGACCACTGAGCTATTTCCCCAACCCCTCACCCTTTTAACATTCGTTAAGTTGGTGTCAGAAAAACCCCTTGGCTTTCAGTGGAATTTATGAGAAATACATTTTTCTTTTAAATTCAGTTGCTTTGGATGTTAGTGTTCTTTGATGTCAGTTCTGTTTCTTTTCAAATCCTCTATGCATTCAAGTATGATTCAGATTTCTTATTACATTAAATCATCCAAGACTGCCTTTTTTTACATTGGTAAGCCAACAGTAAATACCACTGTTCATGATTAGAAAGTGATTTCATTTATTAACTCAAATAGCATGTATCTGGCCCAAAGCTACTATTTCTATCATACACACATTCTAAATGACACCATTCCTTATAAAACAGTTGATTGGACAAATTCCACAGTCAGATTTACAGAGCTTCATAATCATTTTCTATCTTCTGATTTTAGATTCTTCTTTCCAATCTTTTGGGTAAAATATTCCCTGCCCCCCTCCAGAGTGCCTTCAGTTTTATGGAATACAGCTGGTAAAAAGCACAGGCTTTGATTAGGGGTGGCTGAGTTGAGCTACATCCATGTTGCTACAAACGACAGATTTTTATTTTTTATGGCTGAATAATATTCACCTATAAATACATGTCACTTTTTCTTCATTCAGCCGTAGATGGTAAGGCTTATTGTGAACAGTATGAAAAAAAAAAAAAAATGTGAGTGCAGATCTTATATCAGTGCACTGATTTCAGTTCTTTTGGATATAAACCTGGTAGGATTGCTGGATCATACAAGTTTCTAGCTTTCTGAGGAACCTTAATATTGTTTTCCACAATGGCTCTTCCCATGTACATTCCCACTAGTAGAGTAGGAGAATTACTCTTTTCCTCACGTACTTGCCAGCATTTTTTTTTTCACTTTTGATAAATAGCCATTTTGATGGGTAAAATGGTACCTCATTGTTTTTGTTTTTTTCTTGATATTAAGTGATGTGAGCCATAATAAGCTTGATAGTGAGTAATAGAAGCTTAGGACTTATTTCTTTTTCTTGTCTTTTTGAGACAGGGTCTCACTATGCAGTTCAGGCTGGCCTTAAGCTCATTTCGTAGCTCAGGCTGGTCTCGAACTCACAACAATCCTCCTGCCTCAGCCTCCCGAGTGCTGGGATTACAGGCAAGCGCCACCATGCCCGGCCTATTATTTCTACTTTTTTAAGTATTTATGGTACAACTTTAAATCAGAAATGTATAAATATAAAAGTTAACATTTTTCTTTATTTTATTTTATTTTTCTTTTTTTATTTTTAGGGAAGGGTCTACAGGGTGTTCAGGGTCTTACTACTAGATCATACTTGGAGTGATCTACCTGTTTACAGCCTCCAAGAGCTAGGATTACAGGGTGTGTGCCACCACACCCAGTCTCAATTGCCATCTCAGCACACCCTGGGGGTGGGGCCAGCTTGGCCAGCTGGACAGACCTGGGGATTGAACCCCAGGCCCCTGGGCCTGCTTGCAGGCACTTTAATCTGCTGAGCTAGTTGACCAGCCCTAACATTTTTCTAAATAACAGAAATTGGTTAAAGCATTCTGCACTCTGTCAGCTGTTATAATTTATAAAGCACTATTTCATTTGATTTTATAATATTTATCTTTTAATCACTGCTAAGATTAAATACTCTGTGTTGAAAAACCTATATATATATATTTTCAAATGAGTTATCTTATGCTTAAAGATAACTACTATAGGGTCGGGGAAATGGTTCAGGAGAATAAGCACTTCCCTTGCAAGCACAAGGGTCTGAGTTCAATCCCCAGTTCCACAAAAAAAAAAAAAAAAGATAACTGCTGTAATAAATATCTTTCTTTACCTGGAAAATAATTTTTTTTTTTTTTTTTCAGAACTGGGGATTGAATTCAGACCCTTGGGCTTGCCAGGGAAGCACTTATTCTACTGAGCCATCTCCTTGACACCTAGATTTCATTTTTGAACCTTTCCCATAAAGGGAAAGATTGTTTTTGATTGATTGATTTTTAACAATGCCAGGGGTCAAAATCCAGGGCCTCACTTACACCAAGTACTTCACCAGAGTACAAATATGCAATTTTTTATAAAAATGTTTATGACTTTTGTCCAGTTTTAAAAATTGTAGTTGTTACCATATATGCCTAGCTACTTCCTCCTGACTCTAGAAGATGTAGTGTTTCAGTTTTAATATTTAAATCTTTCATCCATTTTGACTGTAGTTTCGTGCATGGTTATAGGCATGATAGCTTGAATCTTTGGCTTTTCCAGCATCATTTATTAAAGAGGCTTTCCTCCGGTGAACATGTTTGCCCCTTTTATGAAAGATAAGGTGAATGAGTGGGTCTGTGGTTGTGTCTGCATATTCTAATCTGTTCCATTGATCCTCCAGTCTATTTTTGCCAGTACTATGCTGATTTTATCACAGTAGTTTTGTAGTATAATTTCAAGTCACAGATTGTAATGTCTCTGGCCTTTCCTTTGTTAGCCAGGATTGCTTTTGCTATTCTAGGTTTCTTTTGGTTCCAGATGAATTTTACAAATATTTTTTTCTAGATCTGTGAAATATACTAATGGTATTTTAATTGGGACTGCATTGAATCTTTGTAACAATTTAGGGAGTATAGCCATTTTCACAATGTTAGTACTTCTTATGCAGGAGCAAGGAATACCTTTCTATTTTCTGAAATCCTCTTCAATCTCTTTTATTCAGAGTACTCTAATTTTCACTATATAACTTTTATTTCCTGTGTGAGACTGATTCCTAAGTATTTCAGTTTTGAGGTGCTATTGTGAAAGGCATAGTTTCCATAATTTCTCTCATGATGTATTCATTGTGTACAGAAATGCTATTGATTGTTGACTTTGTATCCAGCTATGCTATCAAATTTGGTTATTAAATCTACAAGTCTTTTAGTGGAGTATTTAGGGTCTTCTGTGTACAATGTCATATCATCTGAAAATTATATGATAATTCCACTTTTTCCTTTCTAGTCATTATTCCTTTTGTTTCTTTCTCTTCTCTAATTGCTTTGACTAATGTTTACAGAGCTATATTGAGCAGGAGTGGTGACAATGGGCATCCTTGTCTTATTCCTGATTTAAAGTGAAGGCTTTCAATTTTTGTCCATTTAGTATCATGTTGGCTTTGGTTGTCATAGATGGCTTTTATCAGGTTAAGGTAAAGACCATCTATTCTGATTTTCTGTAGGGTTTTAATCATGAATGAGTGTTGGACTTTGTGAGAGGCTTTTATTGCATCGATTGAGACAATCACATAGTTTTTGTCTTTGGCTCTGTTGATGTGGCATATTACTTTTATAGATTTGTGCACTACTGAACCATACCTACATTCTTGGGATCAATCCCACTTGGTCATGATGTATAACCTTCTGATGATTTGGTACACTGTTTGCTTGCATTTTACTGATGATATATCATCTGTGTTCATTAGGGAGATTGGCCTGTAGTTCTTTTTTGGTTGGGTCCTTCTGTGGTTTTGGTGTCAGAGTAATACTTGCCTCCAGGAATGAGTTAGGGAGAATCACTTCCCTTTCAATTTCACTGAAGAGTTTCAGGAGAGTTGACATTAAATCTTATCTAAGTCTCTTATAGAATTCAGTTGTGAATCCTACAGGACCTAGGCTTTTCTTTGTTGGTAGGTTTT
>PVKA01050611.1:0-12625 GCA_004027165.1 Ctenomys sociabilis | reverse complement strand
GAATTTAGTTCAACCTATCATACTACATTTCCAAGAAAAATGAACCTTTTGCACAAGAAATTTAAACAAAATCATATCAAGATACACAAAAATGAAATTGTCCAAAACTTACTATAAAGAAAAAAAGTTAAAGCATATACATATAAAATATTAGTTATGGAAGAATAAAATTAAATAGCATCTTATTCCACATTAGAAAGAAAAAAAAATCATCAAGTGTGTAAGGAACTAATATAATTAAAGGACTGAAAGAAAAAAAGATCTATTCTCTTTGAATTTTTTTTAGAAAGAAAAATAAAAATCAAACTTTATTGTTGCTTTTTTGCCATTTGGTAGCATTTTTACACACAGGCTTCAATCTTCAGATTACCCTGGATTCAATAGAAAAACATTTTAAATGAAATTTTTGTACAATAGAAATTTCTCAGCAGTCAAAATTTAACTGTAAAAAAATACATGCAAAACATACTTCTCTGATTAACTTTGAACAAAGCACCGAACTACACAAATGCAGAATGAAAACAGCATTTCAACTCCACCAAAAGTAGTCATCACAAAGGGTGTAAAAGTCACCTAACTTCACTAGGCACTGTTCACTTTTTAAACAGACAATGAAAATATTGTCCACAAACAACATCCCAGCTCTACGGCAGGTTTCAGAAAATCTTCATCTTCATGCTTTAGTAGCGACGAGGTGGAGATCTGAAGCGTGATCTGCGTCCTCCACGACTGCAGTAAGGAGGAGGTGACCGGCTTCTGTAAATCTGATCTGTCTTGAGCAGCCCGCCGTCCTCCACCTCCTCCACCACCTCCT
Organism: Ctenomys sociabilis; assembly: GCA_004027165.1. Taxonomy (NCBI): domain Eukaryota; kingdom Metazoa; phylum Chordata; class Mammalia; order Rodentia; family Ctenomyidae; genus Ctenomys; species Ctenomys sociabilis. Next base: position 11,811 of record PVKA01050611.1, on the reverse strand, counting down.
CTGCGTGATCTGCCGTAGGAGCCCCGATCATCACAGCCACGGCCATATCCTCTGTCATAGTAATCCCGACGGCGAGGACTGCCAAGGCGGGTCTCCCCATGTAAATTCCTGGTGTTGGGGTGTGGGGTCTTTTTGTTATAGAGAAATCCACTCTGATTCTACGCCCATCAAGTTCCATTCCCTTGGCACGTTCTTTAGCTTCCTTGGCATCGTCTACATTTTTACAATACACAAAGGCAAATCCTCTCGAACGCCTAGACTGCTGGTCATACACAAAAGACACATCGGCAGTTGGGCCATATTTAGAGAATACTTCTCTGAAATCTCTTTCTGTGGTGTACAAGCTCAGCCCAAACACTCCAAGACAACAGTTTGGGTCAGGACCGCCTGATTTCCAACGTGACACCTTCGAGTAGACACGGGAGAAGGGCTGTGGCCGCGGCTGCGGCTGTGGCTGTGGCTGTGGCTGCAGCTGCGGCTGCGGCTGCGGCTGCGGCTGCGGCTGCGGCTGCGGCTGCGGCTGTGGCTGTGGCCGTGGCCGTGGCTGTGGCCTCTGCAATGATCTCGACTGTGAGACCCGCTACGCGAATGTCTGTGAGAAGGAGACCCAGACCGTGACCTTGTGCAATGCCTCCGAGAACTGCACCTGGCTCTAGACCTAGAGTCAGATCTGGACCTGAACTTTGATCTGGAGCGCCTGGAATCTTCCTTGGAGCGCAACCTTGCAGGGGTATGCTTTGCAGATTTCCCCGATCCGTGAGCACGTCCACTTCTGGAAGCAGAACGGGGCTCCCACTCGCCGTAGCTCTGCTCGCCGCTGTCGCTCATGACTCAGTTCGACGTCGCCGCTCGCTGGGCTTCAATCGAAGCTGCCGAGCTCTTGTGTCGTCTTCTTTGGAGGCTTTGCTGCAGCCTCTCAGGATGCGCCGGTTGCTGAGTCGATCAGAGAGGAAGCGCTCCGCACCACCTCCGCAAGGGCTCTAATGCTACGGGAGATGATACGCCACTCCTTAACTCTCCTCTTTGAATTTTATACTTGGCAAATATACCTTTGAAAGCTAAAAATAAAATATTTTCTATTTATACAAACTTGAAATATTTTAATACCTCCAGATATAGCATATAGGAAATAACAAAGCGCATAATTCAAAAGGTATGAGAAGTTGCAGTATGCTCCTGGATGAACAATAAAGAGCTCTCAAAGTGATAGTTATGCAGGACTGTATGAAATATATTAGATGAACCCTCATTTAAAAGGTCGTTGAAGATTTCTATGAACCAGAACCAATCTTATGTCAGGTTGTACACGTATTTTTTTCATATGTATGTGTGTGTGTATATGTGTATAAAGGACAAGGGAGAAGTAATATAAAGTCAACAGAAAATATAAATATACTTTTTAAAGTTTCTAACACTAGGAGAAGATATCACACGATGTCTTTTAGATAAATTGTAATTCAGAGATATAGTATAAATCTTAAAACAAAAATTAAGATTAAGCAACATTCAGAAAATTAAATACTAATTAATTAAAAATTAAATGTTTCAAAACAATTGAACTAATAAAAAGTTTTCATAATAGTAAAGAAGTATAAAGAATAAAACATAAGATAAATGCTGGAATGACAAATAAATGATCATCACCTCTGACAGTTTGGGGATGGAATATCGCACAAAGTTCTAGTGTGTTGTGGACATGAATAATGATCATGTCACTTACTGGTGTCCAGGTGTCACTTGTGCGACTGAGCTATGCCTATTTCCTTGAAATCCACCCTGTAGTCCCCATATGGAATCTTAACCCACAGGGTGAAAGAGAAGTCCATTTGTAGAGTGTGCTGATGGAAATATTTTGCTACTATATACAAAATAACTGAAAGACTACTATTGTATACCTCTTATTCTCCTGTGTTTAGTTGTTTGCCCTACTTGGTGGGTTCTTTCCATTCTCATTCATGGCGTTGTGATCATTTTGCTTCCTCTCTAGAACATCATTTAGTAGTCTGGGTAGGCTTGGCTTTGTCATCATGAAATTCTTTAGTTGTGCTTTGTCATGGAAGTATTTTACTTCTCCATTATACTTGAAAGAGAGTTTTGCAGGGTATATCAGTCTGAGTTGGAATTTGTTTTCTTGTAAGACATGAAGTACTTTGTTCTATGCTGTTCTTAACTTGATTTGTGAAGAGAAATCTGCTGTTATTCTGATGGGTATTCCTTTAAATGTGATCTGTTTCTTTTCTTTAGTGGCTTTTAGTACACTGTTCCTGTGCTGAAATTCTGGAATTTTTATGATCATATGTCTGGGAGTGGTTTTAATTGGGTTGATGTTATTTGGAGTATATCTGTGCTTCAGTTCCCTGAATGTCAGATTGTTGCCCCATATTTGAGAAGTTTTCTGCTATTACTTCTGCCCATATTCTTTTTATATCATTTGTATTGACTCAATCCTTCTCATTGATGCCTATAAGTCTCACATTGTTCATCTTTGCATTGTCGTGAAGGTGTTGAATTATTTTTTTCCTGCATCCTACTTGTTTTTAAGAGATCTTTGCTTACTTTTTCACTAGTTGCAATGGTGTCTTTAAGGTCAGACAGTCTATTTTCACTTTCATTCAAATGGATTTGCCAGCTTGTGATTGAGGTTTTAATTTCCTGTATATCACTTTGGATGTATTCCATACATTCTACTTCTTTCCTATATTGCTTATGCAGGGGATCCATCATGTTCACATCCTGCTCTATTTTTTATCAGTGTATTCTTTAGAAGCACTTAGTACTTCTTTGATGATAGTTATCACTACATTTTTACTTCAGAAATTATTTCTGATCTGATCTCTTCTATACCTTTCTGCAGTTGTTTCTTTACTTCCAATGCTATTATTTCAGAGATTTCAGGTGTGTGATTTTCATTTTCCTCTATGCTAGTGTCTTCTGCATTTGTACTGGGTGGACACAGGGCCTGAGACTGATTTTTGTTCCTTCTATTTGTCATTTTGTATACCGCTGATTTTTGAGCGGTATAATAACTTAATAGCTAAGTTATTAACTTAGCACCAGGTCTGGATCTACGAAGTTCAGACTCCTCCAGGTGGGTGTGGCTTGGGTCTGGCTACTGTGCTTCACTTCCTGCTGCAGCCTCTAAGGTGAACCCTTTGTGTCACTCTGGTAAGATGTTTTGCTTCTGAATCAGCTGGGTGGGTCTTGCCTCTAGCCTCTCTGCAGGGAGTTCTGCTGAAGGGTTCCATGCTGGACCTGCACTCTGGGTCGCTTCAGGGTCTGGCAACCCCTACATTCTCTTAATCCAATAATAAAAAGATTTCTTTTAATAGTGTTTGTGGACAGGATATCAGGGCTGCATCTTGTACATCAAATAACCAGTAAGACAACAATATGCAACATATTTATTATTGAAACTGTTCTACTAATCAGTTTTGAAACTGTCTCATTTTTTGTTTCTAAATAAAATTATTTTTAAAAATCACAAATAAAAAAAATAAAATAACACAAAAAATAAAAATCACACATTGAGTTTATGGATGAAAAGTTGAAGTGTTTAAAAAACGTCTGAAAAATAGCAGAGCAGTGAGTGCCAACAGCTCAGCTTCTCTGGGACAGTCTCTAGAGTCTAGAATACAATAGTGGTGGAGAGCTAAGTGAGTGGAGCCTATCCAGGAACCATAAAAGAAGTGACAGAGAAGAAGGAAATAGGATTAAGTGACACCTAAGGAATAGAACACACCTAGTAGGCAAGACTTCGTGATGCCATCAACAGTGGTTGGCTAGCAGACAGCTTGAAGGCAATGTGAAACTAACAACTTTCTGTTTATGGAGAACCAGAAAATTGCATTGAGAGTGAAAAATGTCACTTACACTTGGAAATAGCAAGGGAAACATGGGACACTGCTTCCAGAGCAGCCTTCTACATCAAGAATTGGTGAGTGATCTCAGTACAAAGACCAACAGCTACAACTGTGGAGCAAGAGCTGACAGGGCAGCCATTGCAAAGAAGGGCTGAGTGTTGGAACCTGTTGACTAAGAACAGCCCCTAGGCTGCTGCACACTGTCAAGTTCCCAAAGCAGATGAGGGAAAGACAGTCACAGGAGATGACTGGCAGCTGGAGAACAGAAAGTAAGGAGTCCCACTGAGACACAGGAGCTGTGGAATACGGAAGAGGCTCCTGCAGTCAGAGGACAGGTTCAACCTGGGTTAAACAAGCTTGCAAGATTACATTACCACTATTCTCTCACTGTAAGCAGATCTGTATACCTAGCACCATCCTGGGGGCAGAGTGTTACCTTACCCTTCCAGTGTGAACAAAGACATGTCTTGGCTTCAGTGCTGCTGCTTAACCCTAAGCTAAGGAAAAGAACCATGCATCCAAAACAATACAAACTTCCTTTTATTAGCCTTTCTTCGATTGTCTTATTTTTATACTTTATGTAAAACAATTTTTACTGTTTGTTATTTTCTTTCCTCCATCTGTCCATTTTTCCAATGTTTTTGTTGCATTATCTTACCTTTTTTTTTTTTCTTTTATGAGTGTCACAGTTACTTTTGTCTCATTGCTGGGACAAAATACCTGACACCAAAAATTAAGAAGAACCAAAACAAAAGGGTTCATTCAGCTCACAGTTAGTGGAGGTTTCAGTCCATACTCAGCTGGCTCTAAGGCATAGTAGCTCACTGCAGAGGGCAACAGTTCATTGCAGTGGAAAACAGCAAAGAGCAGAAGAGGGAGCTGCAGCTGTGGCATCTATCAAGCCTCTCTTCCTTCTTTCCACACTGGCTGGAAGACGAGAGCTCCTCCAAGGAAGTGGCAAGCTATGAGAAGTAGAGCTCCTCAGAGGAAATGGGGTGCAAAATCCTTCCTCAGTCCCTTCATATACCATCTTTATGCTGAGCCACTCTAGGATGGGCCCTCCATGCCCCAGGGTGAGGCCTCCACACCCTACAGTGTGCAGTTGCTGAGTTCATCCAGCCAAACTTCCTACCCCTCAAGTTGACACATTGTATCAACCACCACAATGAACATATCTGTATGTAAGCTTCTCTTCCACTTAGTCTTTTTTTTCCTTGTATAGTTTACAGAGGGTGAGGGAATTCTCCCTTGTGCCTTTATAACCCTCCTACTTTTGTCTGTCTCTTCACCTGACTTCTTTCTCCTGTATATTATTCATTCTCAAATTTTCTGCCCTTTCCTCTCCCCCTTTTCATTGGTCTCCCTTCAACATTTTCTCTAAAATATGTATCATTCATAAAATCTTGTGCCAAACACATTTATAGACATATAACATACCCTTGCCACCATTAGGATCCTTTGTCCCTCTCTTATTTTCTTCTTCCTATAGCACAGAGATAAGACGAATTGAAAACATTGATTTTTTATTCTTTTCTTTCCCCGAGGCATTACCTAGTCCCCAACCCCCTCAACATCAGATAACTGATTCTATAAAATCACCATTAAGCAAAATAGCCATTCTACTTACTGTGCATTAACTGTGGGTAAAGATGTGGCTTTTTTGAGATGCTAACACTATAACCATGGATTTCCTCTCCAAGTTAAAGGAAGATTCAAAACAGGATCTCATGGCATAGCATTTCTTCACTAGCCCTGATAGGTACCACTATAATGGATTAGCCTATTACTACTCAGCTGATTTGATTGCATAAGAATAACCCTAGCTCAGTGGACAATTTTGTGCCAATGAACCTGTCTTCTGAATGTAACATCACACCCATGGAAAGAGACAGGAAGAGTTCCTAACCCCAAAACTCAAACTGGATTAAACTCAGCAAGAACCCTAGCAAACTGGCAAAAAGTGCCAGGTCTAAAGTAGATTCAGTACTGTTGTGGAGGGATCTGAGGAGTTGTAAGAACTACTATTTGAGTGGAAACACTCAAACTCTTTGGTGAAAAAGCTATTTGGGAATCATGCATACAGTGTCTTATTGGAATATTTGATCATGTTCCCATCAGACATGATAGAGGTTTAATTTTTGTGTGTTTCTTGATTTATTTAATAACGTGTTATGTTATCTTTATGATTTCCTGTGTTTATTGCATTGTGACTTTTATATATTTTTATTTCATTGGTTCTCATTTAATAAATTTTCTCCCTATTAATAGGTTCAGATTCTCTCCCTTATCTCAGCTCCCTATTTTCCTCACCCTAAACCTCTGAGTGATATTAATAACTTATGTCTTTGTTCTTTTTTTCCAAACACATAAACTCTTTCTCTCCGGTTTTTAAATTCCCTATAGTTTCTTCACATTCACTCCTGTTTTCTCTCGTATTATACCTCAATCTTCACCATCCTAAGCCTTTGGCTCTTTGACATCTTACCTAGCCATACTGTCCTATCAGAAACTTCTGACAAACACATAGTTCTCCTCAATTACAAAGTAAACCACCCTTTCTCCCATATCTCATCCTTGCCCTCACAAAATATCCTCTGAATACTCTCCATACTAACACTTCTACTCAAATTAAAATACTTCAGTAAAATCAGATCCCCAGCAACTTTTTCTTCTTATCAATCCAATTCTCCTTTCAATCTGCCACTTAGTATCTAATGCTCATGCATCTACCTATCATTCTTCTCATCCCACCTCAAATATCTCATTACAGAACAACCACAGATAATAAACTACCATAGCACAAAAAGCCAAAGTAGGGAAATATAACTACAAGGACTAGATTTCCCATGGGTCTGCATGGTGCTGGTCTTTCTGCCCAGCAACCATCAGAGAACAATAGCCATGGCCCTCCACTATCCCATAGCTGTGGACCTCAGCAAGGGCCACAAGGTGACTAAGAACATGGACAAACCAAAGCAGAGCTGCCATTGTAGATACCTCACCAAACACACCAAGTTCATGTGAGACATGATCTGGGAGGTGTGCAGTTTTGCCCCCTATAAGCAACCCGCAATGGAGCTGCTCAAGGTCTCCAAGGACAAACATGTCTTCAAGCTCATCAAGAAAAAACTGGGGATGCATATTGGTGCCAAGAGGAAGCATGAGAAGCTAAGTAACATGCTTTCCACCATGAGGAAGGTAACTATCAAGAAGGACTGAGTCCCTCTGGAATAAAGCTTTGCAGAAAGTTAAAAAAAAAAAAAAAAGAAAAGAAAAAACTACAAGGACTATCATATAAGAATTGTAAGATTTGGTCTTATGGGGCTGCTATAACTTGAAGTAACTCAGAAAAACACAGGGAAACTTAAATAACTCAGAAAAAGATAGGGATACTTAAAAGTAAATAATAGAAAGAGTAGATACCATCACTGGATAGCAGCTCATACAATAGAGTACACATTCTTTTCAGCAACACATGGTACTTTTTCTGCAAAATAGATCACATACTAATCCAAAAATCCTGCTTAAGCAAGCATAGGAAACCAGAAATCATCTCATTCATCCATACTACCACCATGCAAGGAAAATAGAAATCAATGACAGAAGAAATTCAGAAAAGTAAAACACTCCTGGAAAATTAATCTTACTCCCCACAAACAATGGGTCATAGAAAAAAATGGAAGAAGAAATTTTAAATTTTCTGGAAGAACAATGACTGTACAACTCAACAAAACCTTTGAGAGATTATGAAAGCAATTCTAAAAGAAAGACATCACAATTAATGTTCTCATTAGGTAAATAGCAAGCTGAAATAAATAATTTGTATGAAATCTTAAGATACTTGAGAAACAATAACAAACCAGCTTCAAACCACAATTACAAAGGGAAATTATAGAGAGGAGAGCTGAAATGAATGAAATTAAAGTGGAAAAAAACAGCAAAACAAAAATCAACAAATCAAATAGCTAGTTCTTTGAAAGAATAGACAAAACTTTGTAAAATGACAGCAGCAGAAGTGACAAAGCAGAAAAATGAAAGGCTTGAAAAAAACAAATTAAAAATAATTTCCCAAATAACTAAAGAGATGATGACAACACTAGAGAATATAGTTAGTGAATCAAGAGTAGATACAAATTTTAAAAATGCAGAAGTTTAGGAGTTTAGGAAATTCATGGAAACCATGAATTTCCATCATAGGAAATAACTGGATTCCATGGAATATTCAAACAGATTAAAATTTATATAAGTATATGCTGCAGAACCAGTCAAAGTGCAGACAGATTATCAGACCTGGGAGACAGCTTTATAATTAATGAGCATCAAATGAAAGACTTCTTAAAAATAGCAAAGGATCCTGAAAAATCAGTCCAACAGCTCCTAGAAAATAAAAATAAAAATAACGTAAGACTGATCAACCCTGTAGATCCTTCCCTAAAATAAAAAAAAGAAAGACTGATCAAAATCAATAAAAACTCATAAGATATCACAAAGGATATTCAAAAAAAAAAAAAACCAGTTCACAACAGTAATTGCAGAAAATTTTTGCACGCATGGAAATAATTTGAAAAGGGGAAAGCAGCTACCCTAATGTATGAAATAGTCAACATTCCAGAAATTCAAGTCAAGAATAGAATACTAACAGCTGTTAAAGGAAAGAAGCATGTCACCTGTGAAGGAAAGCCCATCAGAATCACAGTAGATTATCCACAGCACTGGCAGTGAACAACTGAAGAAATTAATAATTACCAAACCAACACTCCAAAAAGTTTTGAAGAATATTATAGATAGAATAAGGACTATATGTCAATGAACTCCAATAGAATGAATCCGCTGAGCAAGCGAAGCAAACAGAGGAGCAAGTAAGGGAATAAACAATAGGAAAATAATATGTCAGGAATAATTCAATACATATCAGTTATAGCCATCAATATTAAAGGTCTCAATTCACTAATCAAAAGAAATAGCTTGGAAAATGGATTAAGAAACAATATCTGGCAATGTTATGCACACAAGAAGCACATGTAACTCAAAAAGAAATACATAGACTGAAAGTCCAAGGATGAGAAACAATATCCCTTGCAACAGACACCTGGAACAAAAAGCAGGGATAACTATTCTACTTTCACACAAAGTGGATTTCAAGCCAAGAGTGATCAGAAGAGACAAAGGAGGTCATATACACTTGTTAAAGGGACGATCCAAGAGGAAGAGGTAACCACCATAAACATATATGTACGAAATATCAATATACTCAACTATATAAAAGAGACATTAAGAAACATGAAAAACCAAATAGGCACTAATATCACTATTTACAATTATAATATAATACCTCACTGTCACAAATACACAAATCAACTATGCAAAAAGTCAACAAATAAATATCAGAACTGAATCAAACCTCTGAACAGGTGGACTCAGCAGATATCTACATAGTGTTTCAGCCCACAAGAATGGAAACATATTCTTCTTAGATGTACATGGGATGGTCTCTGAAGCAGACCATACACTAGCCCATATAACATTCTTAAGTGAGAAGGAATTGGAATTATTATCCCCTGAAAATTATTCAGATCATACTACAATAAAACTGAAATCAATGGCAAAAGAAACCACAAAAACTGCATAAACATGGGAAAATTAAATAATACTGTCCTGAATAACCAATGGGTCACAAATGAAATTAAAGAAGCAATTGGACAATTTCTATGATTAAAAGATTATGCCAATAAAATACACACTGGTACCTTGGTTCACAAACTTAATTCTTTTCATAAACCTGGCCACAAACTGAATTGGTCATCCACCAAATCAAATTCAATATTTAGGAACAATGTTGACCTTATGAAGAAATCTGATTTTGCTTGTAACCAACTCAGTTTATGACCAAAATTGTGGAAAGAATTAAGTTTGTGAAATGATGTACCACCATACCAGAATTTATGAGACACAATGAAAGAAGTCATACAAGGGAAATTTATAATAGGTAATCCCTCCATCAGAAAAAGAGTGATCTTAAATAAATAACCTAATGTTAAAATTAAAGACCTCAACTAAATAAATAACCTCACACTTCTAGAAAAACAAGAGTAAGTTTAAAAGCTCATAATAAGGAAGGAAATTATAAAGATGTGTGTAAAATTAATACCATGGAGACTAAAACAATACAATGAATCCAAGAGTTGGATCTTTGAAATATTAAATAAAATTGATAAACACATAGTCAATCTTTTCCAGAAAAAAAAAAAAGACTCAACTCCATGCTATTAGGAATGCAAAGGGTGAAATCACAACAGTCACTTCAGAAATCCAGATCATCAATAGTCACTTTAAGAGCCTGTACTTTACCAAGATGAAAAATGGACAGATTCCTCAATACATATACATTACCAAAGCTGTATTAGTAGATATAAAATTTTTAAATAACTCAATGAAATTGAACATGTAATTTAAAAACTACCAACAAAGAAACTTGCAGGTCCTGACAGATTCACTGATGAATTCTACAAGAAATTTAGAGAATATCTAATGCCACTATCCCTCAAACTCTAATGAAACTGATGGGAATATGTAGTTCAGCTGCACAAGTTCCTGTCTGGCAAGCACAAATTTCTAAGTGTGAGCAGGAGACAGAGAGAAAGAGACAGGGACAGAGAGAGAGGGAGAGAGAGAGACAGAGAGACAAAGACAGAGAAACAGAGACACACAGACAGAGACACGGACAGGAGAAGAGAGAAGAGAGGAAAGAGGAGAGGAGTGGAGGGGAGGGGAGGGGAGAGGAGAGGGTATGAGAAGAGGTGAAAAAGAGACAGAGACAAAGATTGAATGGGAAGAGCAGTACTCACGAACTCATCCCTGGAAGCAAGCATTAGCCTGATACAAAAAGATCCAACCAAAAAAGAGAACTGATATCTCCTTAGTTAACCTAGATGCAAAAATCCTCAATAAAATACTGGCAAACAAAACACAACACAACATCCACAATATTATACACCATGACCAAATAGGATTCATCCCAGAGATGCAAGAATAGTTAAACATACATAAATCTAAATATATAATAAAACACATTAACAGAATGAAGGACAAGTCTATACCATCATCTCAATAGATCATTATATTAAAAAAAAAGCCTATAGAAAATTGGAATAGAAGTTCTTGGCTTGTCAATCTGATAAATCCCTCTATGACAAACCAACCACCAATATCTTACTAACTCGTCAAAACTTAAAAGTTTTCACTCTAAAATCAGAAACTCTGAAATAAAATTGTCAACGATCATCATACCTATTCAATATAGTTCTGGAAAAATTAGGCACAGCAGTTAGGCAAGAGAAAGAAATAAAAATAGAAAGGGAAGAAATTAAATTATCATGATTTGCAGATGGCACACACTTTCCATATAAGACCTTAAAACCTCCACTTTATAATTAATACGTCAGATTCACCAGGATACAAATTCAACACTCAAAACTAAACAGCATTACTATACAAAACTGACAAACTCACTAAGAGTGAAATTAAGGAAGTCACACCTTTCACCATAGAATTAAGAAAAATTAAATACTTTGGAATCAATCTAACAAAGGAAATAAAAGACCTTTACATTCAAAACTACAGTACTTGGAGGAAACGTACAACAACTAAAATCAAATGAGTCAGATAAGGCAAAGTGAATGGCATATGCTGCAGGATACTAATCAGCTTTTCTTCTGGATGGTTAACAACCTAAGTTCACAAGTCAGAGTTGGTGAAATAGAAGAGCCACAAGGCCAGCCAACATTTTGGCCCTAGCCTTTCAAGGTCAGCGAAGACTCAGGACATAGGAGAACCTGTACGGCAATATTATGAGACTCAGGTGAGCTCCAAATTTTCTGAACAAGGAGATTGTGGAGCCACAGAGGAAAGAGATTGAAGTTCTATAGTGTGCCTGGGGAGAGTCACATGAAGA
>PVKA01050610.1:0-12600 GCA_004027165.1 Ctenomys sociabilis | reverse complement strand
CTGTTTCCAGCCTCCTAAGGGCTGAGATTATAGGCGTGTGCCACCACATCCCGCCTCATTTGCCATCTCAGCCCACTCCAGGGGCAGGGCCAGTATGGCAGACCTGGGGATTGATCCCTGGCCCCTGTGCTTCCTTGCAGGAGCTTTAATCCGCTGAGCTATTTAGTTGGCCATTTTGTACAATTTTTAAGTTATGTCCTTTCTACTTGTCTTTATTTCTCCTTTCTCCCTCTCCTTTTCATTTTTCTTCTGTTTTTTGTTTTGTTTTGAGACAGAGTCTTGCTACATAGTTCAGGCCGGCCTTGAACTCACTATGTAGCTGAGGTTGGCTGTAAATTCACTGTGATCAGCTGGGCATGATAGCACACATCTATAACCCCAATACTTAGGAGGCTGAGGCCTCACAAGTTCAAGGCCAGCCTAGGTGAACTGCACAGCAAGACCTTATCTTTGAATAAGTAAATAAACACAAACAGATAAATTCACTGTGATCCTCTTGCCTCAGCCTGCCAAGGGCTGGAATTATAGTTGTGACCACCACACTCTGGAGTTTTGGAAAGTTAGGTCCCTGGAGTAAATGGCACCACAGCTCTGGCAGCAGATCCAAAGCCATGACACTAGGAGAGGAGGCAGGGCCAGTCTCTGATGGGTCAGTCTCTGAGGAGGGTTCCATGGGGAGTGGGGTCTTTCGTGGCTGTTTCTTCAAATTGCTGCTTACGCATCTGGTTCTCCAGTTCCATGGAAACTTGGTCTAGGATGATAGTGTGTGCTGCCAGGGCCTCTGCAGGATCCCCATCCTGTTGCCTGTACCAGCCCCTGACCTTAGTGCCTGCTGGGCGGCCCCACAGTGAGCTCAGGACCTGCACAGCTCCGCTTCATGAGCATGTTTACCAGCCCCTCACTTTGGCCTCCTACCCCAAGCCTTACTTATTGCATTTTTTAAATAACTCTTTCCCCAGGGTTATCTCTGTCTTGTCTTTCAGTTAATAGCAGGGCAGATGGTGAATCTCAGTTGTCTTAATCTCCTTATCTTTCCAGTCCTCTTATTTCAACTCCAAGACTTTCTCCTTTCCTTGAGGTTTATCTTTCTACCACTCCCTCATATTTTTAGTGTCTCCCCTGTCTTAGGAGGGCCCCATCCTATGGCATCAGTTCTTGTTTCAGGGATGCACATTTTGTATCTCTTCTAATCATCTGGACAAGGAGAGCTTCTTCAAAGTTGCTTCTTCACTCTGATCATTTCAGTCTGCTTTGGCCTCTTGGTTCTTTGCTGGTGGGGACACCCCTTCTGATGTCAGTTCATGGCAGCAGAAGAGGTCAAGAAGGGAGGGAGGAGGAGAGGGAGGAGGGGAGGGAAGAGGAAAACAAGGGAGGGGGAGGGGAAGAGAGGGGAGAGCCCAAACCAACCTTTACATCTTCCTGCTTTGCCCCTCCAACCAGTGGTGGTCTCCACCACAGGTTGAGCCCAGGCTGCCCACCCTTACAGGCCAATACTCACAAGTGGAAGATGGGAGAAAGGGATCCAGTCATTCATTCATGGGTGGTCAGGGAGACATAGGCGCTCAACCACAACATTCCTTTTTTTTCTTTTTTGCAGAACCGGGGATTGAACTCAGGCCCTTGTGCTTGCCAGGGAAGCACTTATACCACTGAGCCATCTCTCTGGCTCCCAGCATTCCATCTTGGGGGATCAAAGAACCAAGGGGCTTCTGTAGGGAGGGAAAGGAGGAGCAGGGCAGGAGGCCACATGATAAGGGTCAAAAAGGCCTCCTCTTTCCTTTTCAGAGCACTAGAGGCCCTGTTTTTTTTTTTTGTTGTTGTTGTTGTTTTTTGTCTTTTTGAGACAAGGTCTCACTACGCAGTTCAGGCTGGCCTTAAGCTCACTTTGTAGCTCAGGCTGGTTTCGAACTCACAACAATCCTCCTGCCTCAGCCTCCCGAGTAAGGCCCTGTTTTTTGCTTTTGTTTTTGTTTTATTTTCCTTTTTTCTTTTTCTTTTTTATTTTATTTATTTATTTATTTTTCTCTTCTTTTCCTTTTTTAAAGAGGCCCTGTCTTACTGGGCTTGCCTCTGTGGGTCAGATGGGAGAAGAGGCCCTGAGGAAGTGTACTTCAAAGGTATTCCTCACCGAGCAGGCTCTGTGGAGCTGAAGATTAAGTAGATAACCTCTTAAGTGTGTCTGTGAGGCTTCTCTTCAGGATTTAGAAGCTAGAGAGGGTCAGAACTCTTGCAATAGGGTTGGGAAGGAGCAGCAGCCTTGCGAGGGCAAAGGGCAGGGACAAGAAGGACAACTCCAAAGGAGTGGCCCTGCACATTCTGTTCTCAGAGAAACTGGACAATAACACATCCCACCTCCTAGCAGGAACACTAACAGCTCGCTTCCCCTGTCAGAAGTTGACCTAACTGGAGATTACACAGTGAGTGAAATGAGCTGAACCCAGAAAGATAAGTTCTCCCAACTATGGGGAATCTCAAAAAGATGACAAGAGAGCTGGGAGATAGCTCAGTGGTCTAAGTGCCTGCCTGGAAAGTGCAAGGCCCTAGGTTTGATGGCTGGTACCTCATGTCTTGCTGCTGAGCCAGCCACTGAAACTGGGCATGGTGGCACACAGCTGTAATCCCAGCACTGGTGGCACACACCTGTAATCCCAGCACTGGGGAGGCTGAGACAGGAGGATCACACACCTACACACACACACACACACACAAAATAAATAAAAATAAAAAAGATTGGGCAGGTGAGGTAGCTCAGAGGACTAAGCATCTGCTTTGGCAAGCACAGGGACCAAGGTTCAGATCCTGTGCCAACTGGCTGAGGCCTGACAGAGTCTGGGTGTGGGGTGGCTCACCCTGCAACCCCAGTGCTGGGAAGGCTGAAAACAGGAAGATCACTATGAGTCTGAGATGCAGAGTGAGGCCCTATACAAAATACATAAATTAAAAAAAAATGACATGAAAAGTGGGAGTTTGAAAGATAGTATGATCAATTAGTTGTAAACACCGCTGCACTTGGACCAGCCAAAAGATAGGATGACTGTTATCCCAGCACTCAGGAGGGTCTCTGAGAGCTTGAGGGCTCTTTGGGTTACACAATGAGTTCTAGGTCAGCCTGGAATACACAGGAGAACTTATCTCAAAAACAAAACAAAAAGGAGAGCCTTGTTAGATAGAGGGACTATCAGGACCAGGAGTGGGAGATGAGGTCCCTACAGGTAGGGGTTCTGCCGGTATGACTGAGGAAAGCACTCCCATTTGAGCTCAAGCATCAAGGCTATCTCTCCAGAAATCACTCCCTCTAGGGGCTGGGGAGATGGCTCAGTAGAATAAACACTTGCCTCGCAAGCACAAGGGCCTGAGTTCAATCCCTAGTTCTGCCAGAAAAAAAACTATTCCCTCCAATCCCCTGAGCCCAGGGAACTCCCTAGGAGTGTTCTGTATAACCTCACATCCAAGCACATGCAAAGCCTTTTTTTTTTTTTTTTTTTTTTTTTTGGTCTTTTTGAGACAGGGTCTTACTATGCAGTTGAGGCTGTCCTTAAGCTCACTTTTTAGCTCAGGCTGGTCTCGAACTCACAACAATCCGCCTTGTTCTTGAGCCACAGATCCTGATGTGTTTGTCCCTTCCAGGGCAGCGCTCATGTTCCATTGCCACCATGCTGCCTTGTTCACCACTTTCACCTCCTTCCTCCAGCCCAGTGCTACCTGGAAGGGGAGTGTTATCTAAAGCTCTGGAATGGGGCCTGGTTTAAATTATTTTTCATGAGTTTCTTCATGACTAAAGCCTCAAAGGGCTGGTCAGATAGCTCAGCAGACTAAAGCACCTACTTAGGCAGGCACAGGGACTGGAGTCTGATTCCTGGTGTGCCATGCAGTGCTGGCCCCACCCCTGGGGTTCACTGCATCATGGACTGAGACTGGGCATGGTGGCACACATGTCTGTAATCCCAGCACTTGGGAGGCCAAAAACAGGAGGATCGCTATGCATCCGATCTGTGTAGTGAGACCTCTAGACCCTGTTCTAGATACATAAAAATAAAATTAAAATAAAGCCCCCTGAGGAGTCACTGACCATCTAAAAGGACAGGAAGACATTTTTCAATTCCTAAGTAACTTCTAAGTAAAATGCTGATAAATGGCATATTTAGCCCAGTTCTCCAGACCCCAGTGGTAACTCTTGGGTACCTAAAAATGTATCCAAACTCACCCTTGGGACAAAAGCCTTTGTAGCACTGACCACCTTCTTGCTCAAAGCTGTAACTCTGTTTCATGCCCACACTACTGCACACAGTCCATGCATCTGGACTGAATTCTTTCACCAAGGGCAGGAAGAGCCAAAGACCGAGGCAAGGGCTCCTTACTGGGTCATGCTTCAGCTTCCCAGTAACTTTGTCTCCACTAAAACTCATTTGAAGGCTTAATTCCTCACTGTGGCAGTGCTGGGGGTGAGCCTGGCAGGAGGTATTTGGAAGGGGATAGAGCCTGTAAGGCTGGGCTGGCACCATGCACAGAGTTTGCAATCTGGGGTGACTAGATTTGTTACTGCAAAAGCCAGCTGTTCTTGGCAAAGCTGCCCCTTATGTTGGTGCAGACCTGATTGTTCCTCCACTTTCCACTGAGCACAGAGCAGCATAGGACCCTCAAAAGAAGCCAAGCAGGTGCAGCCAGCTGACCTGGAACTTCAGAAGTGGAGCTCAGTAGACCTCTTTATAAATTGTCAATGTCCTGGGTATTGTCAGAGGAACAGGGATAGGCTAAGATACTCCCTTAAGTGAGGGCACCAGAAGAAATCTTTGTTGGAGACAAGGTCTTGTGCTGGCATTACAAGCATGTATGCTCAGCTTATTATACTATATATGTAATTGCATACATATGTAATTATTTTATCTCATTATTGTTAATTAATGTGAGGATGCATCTGAACATCAAGACTGTGGGAAAGGCTAGATTTAATTTAATCTAGATATAAGCAGGCTGAAATGAGAGTGATATCAACAAATATCTGGAGGGCGGGCTAAGTATATATAGGGTTTGGGGTGGGGGGTTGGAGTCCCAAGGAATTTGGATGGAATGTTTGAGGTCAAATCTGCAAGGGCGTCAGCACAGCTGTGCATATAAAGCTGGGTCTCCTGGCAGTCCAGGAGAATGCAGGTCCAGGCCTAAATTTCTTTATGGCCAACAGTTCTGTTTGCTGAGGGCAGTATGGATTTCTGCTATTTGTAGAGGGTACCATGTTTATTGGGAAGGTTTTTCGCAGTCAGACCTGATAGCTATTTGCTACTATTAATCTCTTATTGTGCTCAATCTATAAATTAAGCACTTTCATAGGTTAAGTATGCAGGGGGCCGGAGGGGCGGGGACACATAGAATACACAGGTCCCATACTCTGCATCCATCCACTGCATATCAGTTACTTTCATTCAATGGGATGAAATACCTGCCACCTGCCACTTAAGGTAGGAGAGGCTACGTTTTGCTCACTGTTTCAGAAGAACGATAGCATGGCAGAAACCTCAGAGTGGAAAGATGTATGGAGCAAAGTGGCTCAACCTGGGGGCCAGGGAGATGGCTCAGTGGAATAAGCACCTCCCTGCAAAAACAAGGGCCCGGGTTCAATCCCCGGTTCCAACAACAACAAAAAAAAGTGGCCCAACCCACCACAGCCAGGGAAAGAGAGCCAGGGACCAGACAGGCCCCAAAGCTGGAACCTCATGACCCACCAGACACACCCAGAAGTGTGTCTTGCTAATCTAGGTACCTCTGTAGCCAAGAGAACTGACAACCAAGCCTAGCTATCACATTCCATCAAATGTCAATGTGACACTGATACATATTTCCTTAAACCACACTTAATCTCCACATAAAAACACAAGGTCAGAGGTGAATTTTGCTGAGTGCAACCAAAACCACATTAATTCAAGAATCTCAGAAGTCCTAGCACTGCTCAAAAGCCCAAGTCTAAAGTCTTCTCTGGGGGTGGGGAGATGGCTCAGTAGAATAAGCACTTGCCTGGCAAGCGGAAGGGTCTGAGTTCAATTCCCAGTCCCACCAAAAAATAAATAAATAAATAAAGTAAAATAAAGTCCAGGGGGATCCCTAGTACCACATGCCTAGCCAGCCCCAGGCATGCTGAGCTGGCATCTGAGACCAAGCGTGGTGGTGCATGCTTGTAATCCCAGTACTGGAGAGGCTAAAAACAGGAGGATCACCTCAAGTCCAGGGATATGGTTCAGTGGTGCAGCACCTGCAGCTCTATGTCCAGCACTGGGTAAAGTATATAATTCAAAGAGCTTAGACAGCTCTACCCCTATGGCCTCTCTCTTGGATTGGCTCTGCTCACTGCCTGTGGATATCCAATGTGCATGGCATTTCCAACTTCCTGTGTCTCTATGATAGCTTTGGCTTCTTTCCTATACTTCATTTATCACTCTTTGGGAGGCTCCTGGTCTCCCAGACCTTCCACTGAATTTGGCTGGAAGCCTCTGTGACCCCACAACTTCTGCAATCTCCCTCTCTGAAATACCCAGCACCATAGCTGGGCCCCCTTGGAACATGGCTGCAGTGGCCTCTGGGAGATGACTAAATTTGGGGCACACTTTCTTTGGCAGCTCTCAGTATATAAAACATTCTATAACTCTCTCTCTCTGTCTCTCCCTCACTAGAGATGGAACTTGGGACCTTGTGCTTCACAGGAAGGGTGCTTATGCTGCTGAGCTATCTCCTCAGCCCACTAGGACTCTCTTCTTAAAGCAGTCATTCAAAGGAATTTACCCTTTACACACTGAGCCTATGTTGGGTGGGGCCTGACCAATTCCCAATATACCCTTAGTGATACACCAGGAGCCCTGGACTGTTACCTCCAGTAGGTAAGGAGGACAGTACTCTGTACATATTATCTCAATTCTCTCAGCAGCTCCTTCAGGAAAAAGATGTTAATACAGATGCAGGTCAGAGAAGTAAGGTCCTAAATCAAGGTGCACTGCTAGTAAGTGGCTGAACTGGGACTGGAACAAGAGGCTGGCTAGCTTCAGAGTTCTCTATCCTTACACATGCATATGCTATAGAGACAAGGGAATGCTAGTCAGTCAGCAGCCCAGATCCTTCTCCAGCTTTATTTGGCAATGCCCTTGATCTCCCAGACCACAAGGAAAGATAAGTGTGCTACAAGGTCACTTTTCTTTATTTTCCAGCACCCTCAATCTCACAGCATGGTGTATGGAAAATCAGATCATCTTGCCACATCTGTATGACATCCTGTCTCTCCACTAAACAATGTCCAGAGCCACCACACCAATAATCTCCAGCCATGGTGTTCCCAAAACCAATTCCCGGGGGAAAGTGGAATCAAGATCTCCTAGTCCCTGAGTTCCCCTCCTAGGGGAACAAGGACAGCCTCACTGGCTTGCTGTGCCCATTTCAGGAAGAGATGAGGAGGGATCCAAAAAGCAGGTATCTGTTGTTCAAAGAAGGTAGGGCCTGAGCCCTCAATCCAGTCTGGCCAGGAACAGGTCAGGTCCCTGGGAAAGCTCCAAGCAGGCACAGGCCAGACACCTTCTCAGCAATTGCTGGAGCCTTCACCAGATTCAGTTGACCTCCTCCTTCCTTCGAGCCTGAAAACACACTAGGCAGGGCAATGCCCGTAACAGAAGGCCAAGTTTAACACTGGTGGATGCTACGATGCTGGGAGAGGACTTCTTTCACTTTATCCACAATGGTCTCCACCTCAGCCATGGCCCCTAGACCTGGAAGCAAAATTCTCCTATGGGCCATGCCAGTCCAGGCACCCCACCGTTACCTAGGTGTGAGGAACCCTTAACCACATGTGCCAGGCACTTCACACCACCACCCACCTCATTTTAACCTTGGGAGATTTGGGCTCCCATCTTCTAGCCGAGAGGAGAGCCACAATAGGCCGGAATGATGACCCAAAACTGATCCCCTCCATAGCCTGGGCTATGGCCTGCCAGGCACCCACCTTGGTCTCCACATACCAGCTTCTTGGCCACGCAGGGAACTTCAGTGTAGCCGAAGTCCTTGAGCTGGCCCACCTGCTGCGCAGTGATTGGGTGCTCCCACATGGCCGTGTTCATGGCAGGGCAGAAGAGCAGGGGCTTGCTGCGGTCCCAGGCCCGGATGACACAAGTCTGGGAAGAAGGGGTGTGCTGTTGTATGGCTGCTACCCCTCCCCAACCCTCTAGGTCCTCCCACTATCCTCCCACCTATGGCCAGCAGCCCAGGGGTAGGTGTGGGATGACAGGACTGACCTGTTCCTCAGACAATGCCTGCAATGGCTGACCCCTCCTGTGGGAAGCCCTCCTGAGCCGGAGCCTATGTCTCCTCCCCGCTGGTTATCACTTCTTAAGTGGGAGCAGCCCTGGGAAGCAGGGACTGGCTTTGTGCTCACCAGCAAGCAGGACTGACTACTCATGGAAGAGAGAGGACCTCACACCAGCTCTACTTCTTTTATTATTTTATATTTTTTGAGACAGAGTGTTACTATGTGGTTTAGGCTCGTTTTGAACTCACTATGTAGCCCAGACTGGCACTGAACTCTCAGGGATCCTCCTGGCTCAGCCTCCTGATACTGGAATCACAGGTGTTTGCCTGCACACCCAGACACTAGCTCCATTGTTGAGCTAAGAAAGCCCTGCTAATTAAAGGTCCAACAGTGAGGACTGCCTCTGACACGTTCTCTTAGGAAGCTTCCCTTGATCCCTATAAGGAAGGCACTGCATCATGTCATGCATAGGTAGTCTGTGAGGATGCACAGCTGTGCAGGGTCACATCTGGATGTGGCCGTGGCCCCACAGATATGTTGCACTGGGCAGCCTCAGGGCTTCCAAGGCTCTCTCCAGTTCGCCCAACCAAGTCACAGGCCAAGGCCCAACTGGCTTACACAGCTCAACACTGTGGGCCTTCAAGTCCTGTGGATCTGAGTCCTCATCTCTTTTTTTTTTTTTTTTTGTCTTTTTGAGACAGGGTCTCGCTATGCAGTTCAGGCTGGCTTTAAGCTCACTTTGTAGCTCAGGCTGGTCTCGAACTCACAACAATCCTCCTGCCTCAGCCTCCCGAGTGCTGGGATTACAAGCATGCACCACCACGCCCGGCTTGAGTCCTCATCTCTTGTTGCAGCAAACTAGGCAGGTCATTTAGCGCCAGGACCCTAGCTTCTTTGCAGACAGCCCCCTCCATAGGTGGCCATGAGGACTGAGGTGTAGCTGTTTTCAAAACTCGGCAAAGGGCTGGGCTCTGGACAGCTCCTGTCTGGGCTACAGGCACAGACATGCTGTGCTGGGAGGCCTGCAGGACAAGGGAGCTCCCCAGGGAGACAGGGCTGGGACCTCCTCCCGGAAATGGAGTCCATCTGGGAAAGGAGGGAGAGCCCAGGGCACAGTGCTGGGAAGGGGCCAGGCCACTGCCTGCCTTTCATGGGGAGGCCTCAGCGTCTGGCTGCTTACATCAGAGCCCTGCTGCTTTCCCACCAAGTTCGCTCAGTGCACACCCAGACTAGCAGTGGACAGTTTCACTAACACTTCCTCTTGGCCCCAGGCCACCTGCTGCTTCTTAGAAAGGCCACAAGGTCCCTGGAAGCCCCTGACTGTGGTGGGGGGCAGGGCCAGGCTGGGGCCCTAAGCAGAAACGTGACAGCTCCGCCTCTCCTTGTGGAGTCCCAGCACTTCCTGAATAAACCGCAGCAGGAGGGAGGATGGGGCCTGGTTCCCACAGCCAAGGGTGGGTGCAGGGCCAGCACCCTGGGCTGTGCCTTTGGGAATCTGCTAGGGGGGGGGGGCTGAATCCACACCCCCAGACCTGTGGCCTAAGGAAGTCACCTTCCTTTCCTGCCTCTGATTGCCCGTTTGGCACAAACTGGGACCCAGGGCCCAGAGGCTGAAGAGCCATGGGCCATAGTATTCTCAGGGTACCCCAAATTTCAGGTACCAGCAAGAAAGGATGAAAAGGAATCAAGCTTCCTCTCATGGATGGATGAGACATCTACAGAGAGAAGACAGGAAGGCTACACATCAAGGGCACCAACAGCTCAAATGCTGTAACATCTGAGATGCTGGGAAACATCTGTGCTTTCTGGTAAAAACTTTATAGAGGCTTAAGGCCTCTTCTGAGAATGTGTCCCACTGCCTAGCATTCCTGGAGGAGAGAACTCCAAGATTTCAGGGGTGATGGCAGCTTCAAAGAAGAAAGGGAGGGGCTAGGGAAATGGCTCAGTAGAATAAGGGCTTCCCTGGCAAGCACACCGGCCTGAGTTCAATCCCCAGTTTCGCAAAAAAAAAAGAAAGGAAAAGCAGTCCTGGCTCCTCTCTGAGGCTGGTCTGCACCATCACAACAGGGTAGGGCAAGCAGGGGGATTGGAGTGCCAGCACCCCCTGCCATCTACTTCCTCCGTCTGAGTAGCAGGGTCTCAGCTGTGCCTCCTCCCCACTCCCAGCCATGCCATCTGGTTGAGCAGTTCTCTGTGCTCTTGTCACCACCAGGTTCCCTGAGAAGGGTCGCAGGAGCCCATGGACAAGCAGCCAAGGGCATCAATCCCACTTCTGGCCCTCCAAATCCTGCCCTACTTTGGGATTCACCCCATCACTGCACCAAACTCTTGATGATCTGCAGAAGTGAAAGTTCTTAGGGCCAGCCAGATAGCTTAGCAGACTGAAGCGCCTGCGGAGACAGGGAGCAGCAGCCAGGGTTCAATCCCCAGCATGCTGTGCTTGCTCCACCCCTGGGGTGCGCTGAGATGGCAATGGAGACTGCACACGGTGGCACAAGCCTGTAATCCCAGGGCTTAGGAAGCTGAAGAACAGGAGAATCACTACGAGTCAGAATTGGGCAGTGAGACCCTATAGTCCCTGTACCAAATATGTAAAAATAAAAATAAAGAAGTAAAAGTTCTGTCCCACAACATGCAGGCCCCATTCATCCAGTGTCCACAGGATGCCCAGGACTGTCTGTGGCCATCAATGACCACACCCCTCTCCAGGGGAAAGCCCTCTCCTGCTTCAAGAGAATCAAACCCCGTTTGTCCAGACTAAGCCCTGCTGATGTCCTCAGTGTGACTCAGGAAGTGAAAGCTCAGTAGGTGGGGTCTAGTGATGGAGACAGGAAGAACAGTCATCCCCCAGCCTCCCCTGGATGCTCTAATAAGCAAGGAAGTTTCTTTTGGAGGGCTGATTCCTACTCTGCATAGTTGGACATGTCCCTCTCCTCTCTGAGTGTTCCCTAATACTTCTGGACCCTGGGGCTAAAGCTACAACACAGCTCACTCTCCGTGAGGCAGCAGGTGCCTGTATTAGGTTGCCCTCCATGTACCCCATTCCCTGGGAGAAGGCAGAGGAGGAAGAGCAGGTTGAGGACAGCCCATGACAGGAGATGACGGAGGTCAGGAGCACTGGACACCCCAGTAGCACCAGGGCACCCAATCCATCCATCCATTAGGCTGTGTCTTCTGTCTGCTGGACATCGGGTGGCACAAGTATAGGGCACAGGGGGACTGCATTGTTCTGAGCAAACCTGGGTCCCAGTGACAAGGACACCTGGGGAGGGATGGGGGTGCCAGGGAGTCACTCACAAGCAAGTTGTCACAGATGCCACTGGCCACTTTCCCCAGAGTGTTGGCGTCCAGAGGAGCCACCAGCATGAGGTCTGCCCATCGCCGCAGTTCAATGTGCAGAACCGGGTCAGAGCGGTGCTTCCACATCTGGGAGGGAGGACAGAGTTACAGAGAGAGCTATATTCACTGTGGACCTGGAACCTAGGGGGCCATATGACCTCCCACCTGGGTCACACCCCACAACCTTTCTTGGTTTTTCAGAAAGGATCACAGTGTGTAGTTGAAACTGGCCTCAAACTCACAGCGATCTTCCTGCCTCTGCCTGCCGGAGTGCTGGGATGACAGGAGTACACCACCACACCCAGCTAAACATCCTTTCCTGTAGCTAAGCTGGCAAGCAGCGGTCATGCAGCCGCAGCTCAACAGAATCCAAGCTTGAGGAAACAAACACCCCTTGTCCTGCCGCACTATTCCCTTTATGGTCTGGTTTTCAGAGAGCTGACATCTGGCAGGGAACCCCGGGCAGGCGGCTGCAAGAGGTGGAGGCTTGGGCTGTCCCAGCCAGAAGGCTGGGGGTGGTGAGAAATGGAGGGTTGGGGAGGGGCACAGAGCCTGCCAGGGGTGCCCAAGGCCAGGAATGTTTAAAAAGCCTGGCAGTGAGGCCCACGCTCAGCAGCCCTGGGAAGCCAGGCCTTGCCACAGCCACATGGCTGGGGTGGTGGGAACAGAGTGCTCTGTGGTCTCATCAGCCTGATAAGCACAAGGACACTCAGCCCCAGGCAACCAGAGCTGCGCTCTGCAGGGCAGAAGGGACAGCGGAACCGGACAGATGTTCTCTGCGTCATCCCTGCCCGCTGACTCAAGCCCAGCCCATCTGCTCTGGCCGCCAGGGCCACAGGCTGCAGGAAGACAACTGTCCTGGCAATGGACACACCATGGCTCTTGGCCCAGGGCCCAGCACTGACCTCCCACTCATTAGTGTCACTGTAGAGGGTGACAGGAACGTCCTGGGGGCTGTAGAAATGCTTGGCTCTCTCGGTTGTGAC
>PVKA01050609.1:0-12626 GCA_004027165.1 Ctenomys sociabilis | reverse complement strand
CTTGAGATCAAAGGCTAGCTTTATCTAGAACCTTTAGTCGCTTTCTTGTCACCATGACATAGTAACTTTGCCTACAATTTGAGGAGGCTTATTTTGGCTTACAGTTTCAATCGGGGGGGGGGGGGGTTAGAAGACTCCAAGGCGGAAATAAGTTACAGGGGTTGCTGAAGGAAAAGGATACTCGGCCCTCAGTGGCCGGGAAGCAGGTGCAAATAGAGGCTGGAGGAGAATACATCCTGCTACACTATGGCCCAGATTCCACCTCTTAAGCACGCATTCACTATATGCTCCAATCACCTAATGACCTTCCACAAGCCTTGCTTCTGAATACATGAGACTTTCATGGGATGTTCTAGATCTAAACCAAGAAATAAAATCACAGGTGACATATTAGAATCAATATAAAGGGTCATGGGGATTATTACAGAGAACTAAATTTATGGACACATGACTTTCCAGAATTGAACTGGGAGGATATTTAAAAAAAAAAAAAAACCTTGAAGACTAACAAAATTGACAGTAATACAAAGTCTCCCAATAAAGAATGGCTTAAGAATGAATTTTAGTGAATTTAGCAGAAATAATTATTTTGAAGTGATTCCACAGAAATGAAAGAGATAGAAGCCTTCTATTCTAGTAGAACAGAAATGCCCAATAAGAAAGTCAGATGAACATACAACAACAATAAAAAAATATAGACCAAAATCCATCAACATAAATCCAGGAAGGGCTGGCCAGAGATGGTACAGGATTAAAGCTCCTGCTTAGGCAGAGGCAAGGGCTGGGAGTTCAATTTCCAGCCTGCCGTGCCAGCCCCGCCCCCAGGGCATGCTGAGAGTGGGAGTAAGACTGGGCATGGTGGGTGGTGTGTGCCTGTAATCCTAGCCCTTGGGAGGCCGAAAAACAGGATCAGTATGAGTCCAATCCATGTAGTGAGACCCTATAGGCCCTGTAATAAATAAATAAATCCAGGAATTCTCCATACACCACTATCAAATGAGAAAAGATAACGCACAATTATCAAATGGGTTTCATCTCCATAAACAAAGATGACCAACACAGGCATATCAAAGGTAATACATTATATCAATAAAATGAAGGATATAAGTACTAATCAACTCAAAAGATACAGGAAGGGGCTGGGGAGATGGCTTAATGGAATAAGTGCTTCCCTCGCAAGTGCAAGGGCCTGAGTTCAATCCCTGGTTCTGCAAAAAATAAAAAAACCAGGAAAATCATTTAATAAAATTCATCATAAATTTTTATAGACGCACAAATCTTAGCATATTAAAGGCATTATATGACAAGCCTACATCCAACATCATATTGTCATGGCAAAAAGCTTAAAATATTCTAAGAACAAGACAAATGATCCTCTCCCTCTTTTTTTAAGGCGGGGTGGGGTACTGGGAATCAACAAGAGGACTTGGTTGTACTTTCCTAATAGGCACTGCACTGCTAAGCTATATCCTTAGCCCCAGAGTGCTTGCTCTTAATATTTATATTCAGTATAGCACCAGAAGTTTTAGACAGCAGCTGGGCAGAAAAACTAAAAGCCATATAAATGAGAACTCAAATTGTCCTTGTTAGCAGATGGCATGATTTTATATGCACAGGAGCCAACAAACTCCACCAAAACATGAGAACTAAGAAAAAAAAGTAACAGGATATAAAATGAAAATATGACAATCAGTGCCTTTTTTATGGGTCATCAAATTTGCTGAGAAATCATACAAACATTTCCATTCAGAATGGCTACCAAATCTGTAGAAAAATAAACTGAACCAAGGAAGTGAAGGATCTCTACAATGAATATTACAAAATACAGTGAAAGAGGCACAAAGATGAAAACTACTCCTACTTCATGATTGGAAGAATAGTGTAAAAATAAATATATCATCCAGTAATAACTACAGATTTAATACAAAACCCTTCAAAATGCTAATGGCATTCTTCACAGGACTACAAAGACTATGCAGAGACCTAGAATAGCCAGTACAAAAAAGAACAAGGTGAAACATCAATTCATCTTAGATCCACAGTAGCTACCTATGGCCATACCACCCTGAATATACCCAGTATCGTCTGATCTTGGAAGCTAAGCAGGGTCAGGCCTGGTTAGTACTTGGATGGGACAGTAACCAAAACAATATGATCCAGATCAATGGACCAAAATACGGGTCCTGGAAATAAACTGACTTTTCTATAGCCAACTCATTCTCAACAAATGAGCCAAAAGCCATACACTTTCTTTTTAAGAAATGATACTGGGAAAACTGGATGCCCACAGGCAGATGACTAAAATTTCTTTCTCACCTTGTGTAAAAATCAACACAGGATGGATCAAAACCTTAATGTAACCCTTAAAACTGAAATTACTAGAAGAAAATATAGGGAAACATTTTAAGACTTTGGTACATGATTTTTTGAATATCACACCAAAAGCAAGTAATGACAAATGGATTACATCAGATAATACAAGATCAAGACAACCTATAGAATGAGAAATTACTTACCAAATATTTATCTGGCAGATGACTAATATTCAGAGTATATACTAATTTCAACTACAGAAAAACCCATTTTAAAAAGACATTTTCTGAATGCAAAAGTAGAAGAAATGTACAAAAGTACATGAAAAATACTCATTATCATTAGCCATCAGGGAAATGCAATAAAATATTAAATGTCACACTCCAGTCAGAATACTATCATCAGCATATTAAAAAATGAGCATTTATTGGCAGGAATGTAAATTATTACACCCATCGTGGAGGTTCCTCAAAAAATTAAAAATACCATATGATCCAACTGTCTCAATTTTAGGGGTACATCCAACAAAATGAAGTCAACAACTAAAGAGATGCACACCCATGTTCACTGCACCATTACAGTAGCTAAGATATGCAATCTAGGTATCCATCATTGGATGAATGGATAATGAAAACATGGATAATGCACAATAATATTATTTAGCTTTAGAAACCCTACAATGTTAGCATAAACTTTTTATTGATTCAAGAAAGTAGTGCTGCTATTGTTTGGAGAATATTTTTATACTCATATCTTATACTCTGAGTAACTACTTTGAAGAATGGATGACAATAGTATAATAAATACAAAATTTTTTTTTGTCATTTGTAGCAAAAATGGATGGAACTGCAGGATATCACATGAAGGTAAATAAATCAGAAAGATAAACATTGCATTCTCTCTTATGTAGAAACTAAAAATATTGGGTAGAATAGTGATCACTAGAGATTAGAAAGGGTGTGTGTGTGTGGCTGAGGAGAAGATGGCTAGAGTTGATCAACCATGTATATATGTGTATGGAAGTATTACATGAACCCCATTAATATACACAATTTGTAAAGTACAGAATGAAAAATTATAAAAAGAGCAAGAAAAGTATAGTCACTTTTAAGGAAACCCCACTAGACTAGTAAGGAAGTCCCATTAGAATAATAGTAGACCTATCGTTAGAAATCTTTTTTCTTTTTCTATTTTTTTTTTGGTGCAGGGTCTTACTATGCATGCAGCCCACATTCATAGTGATCTTCCTGCTTTTTGCCCCCCACGTGCTGGGATTACAGGCGCGCGCCATCATTAGAAATCTTGCAGGCCAGGTAAAAATGAGAGGACATCTTCAAAGCTCTTAAAATCAGTACCAATCAAAAATACTACATGTATCAAAGCTATTATTAGGAAATGAAAGAAAGACCTTCAAAAAAAAATTATCACCACTTGAGTAACCATATAAGAAGTTCACAAGGGGGTTGTACACTGCATGTAAAAGATTGAAGCCAGCATCATAAAACCATGTAAAAAGTTTAAAACTCAAGGGGATGGGGTGGTAGCTCAATGGTCTAAGTGCCTGCCTGGCAAGTGCAATGACCTAGCCCTCATTCTCCCAGTGCCCAATGCTGGGCTGATCCAGCCGCCAAAACTGGATGTGGTGGCCCATCCCTGTATTCCCAGCTCTGGGGAGGCTGAGACAGGAGGAGCACTCCAAGTCTGAGCTGAGTAGTGAGACACTGTACCAAATAAATAAATGATTTAAAAAAGTTGAAACTCAACAGTAGGGCAGATAATTGAAAGAAAAAGACATTGATGTACTTAATTAGTAAGACTAACAAATGTGAAAAAAAAGGAAAAAATATACAAGACAATAAGAAATGTAACAGAATGACAGGAATATAATTTTAGTTGCCAAACATAACATTGGATAGCAACAGATTAAACTCCTCAAAATCAAACATAGATACCAATGAGGTGAATGAGTGAAAATAAAACAAAATCCCAGGGCTAATGAAAAATCTTTTCACTAGGAAAATCAAGGTCTGAAAATGAAGGGATGGAAAATGGTATACCATACAAATACAAAATAAAAGTGAATAACTGATAACAGATAATAAGCCAAAAACTAAAAAGAGACAAACTGGTCACCATATAATGATAAAACTATCAATCCAACAATAAGAAAAAAAGCATTTGTAAGTATAAATATATCAAGTACTGGAGCACCCAATTACATAAAACAAAAATTAATCTGAAAGGATATAATCTAATATAGTTGGGGACTTCAGATCTCACTTCAGTTAATAAACAATCATCCAGACCAAAATCAACCAATCAGTCCAACGAAGAATCACTGCAGTTAAACTATACACTAAATGGAACTAATATCTAGGGAACTTGTAGGCAGTTCAAGCTGAAAAGTATACACTATGTTCAGCATATGGAACACTTTTTAAAAAAATATTTAGTACAGGGTATACAGGGTCTGACTACATAGATCGGACTCATAGTGATCCTCCTGTTTTCAGTCTCGCAAGTGCTGGGATTACAGGTGTGCGCAACAACACCCTGTCTCACTTATCATCTCAGTGTGCCCCAGGGGCGGTGCCAGCATGGTGACACGGATCGAACCCCAGTACCTGTGTCTGCATAAGCAGGTGCTTTAATGCGCTGAGCTAGTAACACTCTTAAGAGAGACACTATAATAGGCCCCAAAAGTAGTATAATGGATTTTTTAAAAATTGTAATTATCAATGGAATAAAATTACAAATCAGCAAGAGCAGCTTTAGAAATTGTATAAATAATGGAAATTAAACGACTTTTTTTGTTGAATGATCAATGGTTACATTGAAGAAATCAAATTTGAAAAATTCTTGAAGTTAACAATATACCAAAATTTAATGGGCTGTAGCAAAAGCAGTACTCAGATGAAAGTTTAAAAATTGCTTCAACAGACTTCTCTTCACAAACAATGAAGTCAAGAAGAGCATGGAGCAGAGTACTTCAAGTCCTCTATGAACACAAATTCAAGCCCAGATTACTATACCCTGCAAAATTCGCTTTCAAGTTTGATGGAGAAGTGAAATACTTCCATGACAAAACAACTAAAGAGTTTAATGATGACAAAGACAACCCTATGTAGAATACTAAGATACTCTAGAGAGGGACCAAAATGACCAGAACTTGATGAATGAGATTGCAAAGAACCCACTAAATAGGGCAAACATAAAACACAGGAGAAAAAGGGTTAAGCAACATCAGATAACATATCAAGCATAAGTCAGTACATTTCATTTACAACTCTCAATGCAAATGGATTCAATTCATCAATTAAAAGAAATAGATTGGCACAGTGGATCAGGACGCAAAATCCAACAATATGCTGTATACAAGAAACACAACTCATAAATTCATAGGCTGAAAATCAAAGGATGGAAACCAACAGTACATACCCCAGTACCTCAGAGAAAAAGCAGGGGTAACAATCCCATTCGCAGACAGTCTCAACTTCAAACCAAGAATGATCAAATGGAATAAAGAAGACAATTACTGGTTAGGGGGAAAATCCAAGAGTAAGAGGTATCACTCATAAATATACATGCACCAAACATGGGAGCATCCAACTCTATAAGAAAAACTTAATGGACATGAAAAATCTAATACCACAATCTTAACAAGATACCTTAACAACCCTTTATCCCCCCAAAATAGGTGAAGCAGACAAAAAATTTACAAAGAAGTAGCAGAACTGAACCATAACTTGGAACAAATGGACTTAGTGAATATATTCAGAGTGTTCCAACCAACCACAGATGAATACACATTCTTTTCAGCTGCACATGGGACATTTTCTAAAATAGACCACATACTAGTTCATAGGTCATGCATAAGTATATGCAAGAAAACAGAAATTATCCCATGCATATTATCTGACCACAATGCAATGAAACTGGAAATAAATGATAAAAGAAGCTAGAAAAAAAAACCCATAAGCACATGGAAATTAAACAACAGCCTACTCAGCAACCAATGGGCCATTTAACAAGACATTTAACAGATGACATTTAACAAGAAATAGAACAATTCAATGAAAATTCAAGTGCAATTTATCAGATGCAATGAAAGCAGTTGTTAGAGGGAAATTGATTGCTGTGAACTCACACATTAAGAAAACAGAACAGGAACAAATAAATACCTTAATGTTGCACGTCAAACATCTAAAAAAGGAAGAGAAAACCAAAACCAAAGCCCAAAGATGAGAGGAAATTATAAACATTAGAACAGAAATTAATTCAATTGAGATGAGGAAACCAAGACAGAATTAATGAATCAAAAAACTGGTTCTTTGAAAGATTAAATAAAATTGATAAGCCCCTAGCTAACTTCATGAAAAAGAGGAAGGAAAAAACTCAAATACAAGCAATAAGGAATGAAAAGGATGTAATTATCACAGACCCAGGGGAAATTCAGAGGACCATCAATAGCTACTTTGCAAATCTCCACGCAAAATAGAAGACACAGAAGAAATGGACAGAATCCTAGAAAGGTATAAATTACCAAAACTGAATCAAGAAGATACTACAACTCTCAATAACTCAATAACAGCCAGTGAAATATGAAACGTAATTAAAAATCTTATTGTCAAAAAACCACTAGGTCCTGATTCACAACTGAAATCTATAAGAAATTTATAGGAGATATAAGCCTCAAACTCTTCAAAAACTCCTCCCAAAATCATTTCTCGAGGCAAGTATTACACTGATACCAAAACCAGGGAAAGGTACAATTAAAAAAGAGAACTACAGGTCAATATCCCTCATGAACATAGATGTAAAAATCCTCAATAAAATCCTAGCAAATAGAATACAGCAAATCATCAAGTAGATCATACACTATGACCAGGTAGGATTCATCCCAGGGATGCAAGCATGGATCAATATATGCAAATCTATAAATGTATAACACTGTGAATAGAGCCCAATCCAAAAACCACATGATCATCTCAATGTAGAAAAGGCTTTTGAGAAAGTCCACCCCTTATTCATGTTCAAATTTCTACAGAAAATTGGAATAGATGGCCTCAATCTGATAAAAGCCATCAATGACAACCCAATGGCTAACGTAATTCTAAATAGGGAGAAATTGAAATCTTTTACACTCAGATTTGGTAGAAGACAAGGATGTTCTCTGTCATCACTCCTACTTGGTATACTTCTGGAATCATTAGCTAGAGCGATTAGACAAGACAGAAAAAAAAAAAAAAAGAATAGGTAAAGAAGAAGTTAAACTATCATTATTTGTAGATGACATGATACTCTACTTGGAAGACCCCAAAACACCAAGAAGCTACTAGAATTGATACACAAATTCTGTAGCAAAGCAGGCTACGAAGTCAATACCCAAAAGTCAGGAGCATTCCTCTATATAGATAACAAACATACTAGGAGGGAAATTAGAGAAATGATGACTTTGACAATAGCACTGTGGCAAATGAAGTACTTCAGAATTAATCTAAAGTAAAAGATCCATTCAATGAAAATTATAGTATTCTGAAAAGAGAGATCATACAGGAGTTCAGAAAATGGAAAGATATTCTCTGCTCCTAGATAGGAACACCCAACACTGTAAAGATGGCCATACTCCCAAAATTGTTACACAGATTTAATGCAATCCTTACCAAAATACTCCCTACATACCTCACAGACCTAGAGAAATGATTCCTAAAATTTATTTGGAACCATAAAAGATGTAGATAGCAAAGGCAATCCTAGGCAACAAAGATAAGGGAGGAAGCATTACAATTCCTGACTTGAAATTATACTACAAAGCTACTGTGATTAAATCAGCATAGTATTGGTAACAAAATAGACCTGAGGATCAATGAAATAGATTAGAAGATGCAGAAGCAACTACAAACATACTCAGCTACTTTATCTTTGACAAAGGGGTCAAACATATTTACTGGAAGAAAGATAATCTCTTTAATAAATGTTGGATAAATTGACTCTCTACATGCTGAAAACTAAAACTGGACATGGTTCTGTCACCATGCATTAAACTTAAATCAAAATGGATTAAAGACCTAAACATTAAAACAGAAACACTAAATCTTTTTTTTTTTTTTTTTGTCTTTTTGAGACAGGGTCTCACTATGCAGTTCAGGCTGGCCTTAAGCTCACTTTGTAGCTCAGGCTGGTCTCGAACTCACAACAATCCTCCTGCCTCAGCCTCCCGAGTGCTGGGATTACAGGCCTGCACCACCACGCCCGGCAGAAACACTAAATCTTCTGGCAAAGAAGTAGGCAAACAGTTCATGAGCAAAAATCAAACTGTATGGGTAATGCTTGAAAGAACAACTGGGACCTCCTCTTATTGAGAAGTTTTGCATGTCAAAAGAAATTACCAACAAAGTGAAAAGACAACCACAAATTGGGGAAAAAAAAACTTAACTAATAAGCACTAGACAAAAGTCTGCTCTCTAGAATTTATAAAGAACTAAAAAACATAGACCAATCCAGAAGTGGGCATTCAAGATGAGCACATAGTTCTCAGAGGAAGAAATTCTAGAGGCTAATAAATACATGAAAAAAATGCTCCATATCACTAGCCACCCATGAAATGCAAATTAAAACACTGAAATACCATCCCACCCCAGAAAGAATAGCTATCATAAAGAAATCAACCAACAAGCAATATTGGGAGAGGCCGTGGGGAAAAAGGAACTCTCCTTCACTGCTGGTGGGAATGTATTCTGGTATAACCATTATGGAAATCAGTGTGGAGACTCCAAGAAAAACTAGGACTGGAAATGCCATTCAAACCAGCTATCCTCCTACTGGAAAATTTCCCAGAAGAACCAAAAACATAACATCATAAGTGATACATGTGCGCTTGTGCTTGTAGCAGCACAGTTTGTGCTAACCAAATCTTAGACAACCAAAATGGCCCTCACCTGAGGCACAGATGAAAAAGATGTGGTAGTACAGTGGAGTAGTACTCAGCTCTAAAGAATGATAAATTCAAAGCCTTCACATATAAATGGATGCAACTTGAAGATATAAGTGAGATCAACCAGACCCACATGTGTAAATATCATATAGTCTGCCTAGTGTAAAACCTCAGAAGAAAAATAAAAATTGAAAGGCATAACAATTAAATGGAAAATGAGAACTTATGGATTAAACAATGAAGAGAGGACAAGGAGAAAAGCTAGGAAACATGGCAGGGGCAAAACCATACATTTATATACACAATATGGTTAAGGCTATGATCCTGAGAATCTCCACCAGGTGTTTGAACCTAATAGTTAATTGGTAGGATTCTCACCCTAACTATATATGCTGATACCTGTGAACTAAGGATAGCAATGTGTAATACAAGGGTCATGCTTTGAATGCCTATCATTCTGGTCATCTAAATGCATACTGCTTCTAATGTCATATCTAATATTGCTGTATTCTCTCTCACCTACTGGAAATTTCACCTTTTGTTTTTTTTTTAAAAAAGGTAATAAAACAAGAGATAAAAAAATGTCATAGGACTGTCCGTCTACAATGACGTATATGGTTAGTTTTCTAAATTTCTATGTAATTGCTTATTTTTATTTTATTTTTTTACATTCCATAGGGATTTAAATTTTAGTATTTTTGTAAAGTACCTGTTCCATGTTATGTCTGAGGCATTTGATATTCAGACAGATAGTGATGTTAAGCTAAAATGCTTATGTTATAATAATATCATTAAGTTATATTAATGTAATAATATCATTAAGTTTCTCTTCTGCAGGGTTAAGAATTTAAGTTTGCAGACCAAAAAATTAAAGAAAAAGAAGCACTACAAGGCCGGGCGTGGTGGCGCATGCCTGTAATCCCAGCACTAGGGAGGCTGAGGCAGGAGGATTGTTGTGAGTTCGAGACCAGCCTGAGCTACAAAGTGAGCTTAAGGCCAGCCTGAACTGCACAGTGAGACCCTGTCTCAAAAAAGACAAAAAAAAAAAAGAAGAAGAAGCACTACAAGGATAGCCAATATTTTGACCCTAGCCCTTCAAAGTCTGTGAGAACTCAAGACATAAGTGAACCTGTATTGTAACATCCTGTAACTCAGTGGTGTCCTAAGTTTTTCTGTTCAAAGAGATAATGGGACCATATAGGAAAGTGATCAGTGATATAGACTGTGCCTAAGGACAGTCCCCTAGAGAGAAAACATTCTCTCAGGCTTTCACAAAGAACAAAATGGTCAAACAATGGCTGTAACTCATTCAGATGGCTGACACTGACAAAAGATCTACAAACTGCTATATAGGGCTTTGAGTACATCCTGAGGGGATTTGACTGACCTTGTCAGATACAAAAGTTACATTTTTTGTTATTTAGTTTTTGGTTTATCTTGGTCTTAACCATTTATACTTAACCAAAAGTATAAATGTGAGCTATTAAAAAGTAAAGCCATATTAATATGCTGAGGTGTAAAAGGCTCAAGTCAGCAACTTCTGACAGTGCCAGTTCTGTGGATAACCCACTACTATTATGGGCTCTTGGACTGTATTTCAATATTTTGCTGAATTCATGCACCTACAACATTTGAATGGCAATGAAACACCCATCCCTGAGAAAATTAAAGAAAAATGGGAGATATAAATGAAATTCCACTTTGTTGTGAAGTAAAAAGAATATACAGATATATATGTATATATCTTTTTATACAAAATAGGATAGATATACAGCTCCATTCTTAGTTCAATGAGAAAAAGATTTATACTAAAAATATTTAGACAAGATATGTCTGTATCTTATACTCTGAATAACTACTATGAAAACAACAGTATGCAATGTGTTAATTATTATTACTGACATACTAATCTGTTTTGAAACTGTCTCATTGGTATTTCTCAATAAAATTAATAAAAGAACAAGTACCTCAAAATAAGTAAATAACCTATAGATGAAACAAGAAATTAGAAAATGAAAAACAAAGCTAACCTAAATTAGAAGAAAATCAGTAACAGAGATCAGAGTAGAAATCAAACAAGAGACTCAAATAACAAGAAAAAAATTTTGTTTTTGAAAAAATGTGGACTATTGAGACCAAGAAAGAGAATCAGATAAAAAATGGATACAGTACAAATGATATAACAAATACAAAGGCACCTTAGGAACTATAATGAACAACTATATGTCAACGAATTTGAGAACTAGAAAAAATAGGACTCCTTCTCCCAGTGGCGTCCGGTGTGGAGCAGCTCCGACCAGGTGACATTTAAAAAATTTTTTTGAATCACTTCTACCCTGTGGACACATAAGTTCACTATTCCAAAAGAGAAAACCAGTTTTGACGACACAGCCATGATGCCCAAGGCCCAGCCCAAGCTGGCAAGACCAGCAAAGGGACTGGAAGAAGGCCGAAGGAGGGGAACAAAGGCTTCCATCAAGAGAGCAGGAGCCCCTGAAGATGCCTCTGGAGGTGACAGGAATGAGCTCGAGTTGGAAGAGGCGGTGCAGACCTTCGTAGGGAAACTTACAGAAGCCAAAATCACAACACCTGCAGTGAAAAATTTAGAGAGCTCCTGGAACAGAAAGGAAAGACAAAAAGTAAAAGGTTTAATGCCATTGGTAGAGGAGACAGAGGACTCCAGCACAGGAGAGGATGGCTGAGAGCTTGACCTCCAGAAGAAAACCAGGTGCGTGGGAGGGGATCTCGGACACAGCTCACACTGACCGTAGGGGCCACGGGAAGATGCGTCCTCCAAAAGGCCAAGTCAGGAAAACTGTGAGAGGAGCCTCGCCCAGTAATGACGGACAGAGAGCCCTTGAGGTCCTGGGAGACCTTTGGGAAAGAGAGGACAGAGAGGCTGGAGAGCGAGAGCCAGAGATGGAAATGGACCTGAGGAAAGGAAGAGAAGGCTGCAAAAGAAGAAAGCCTGCGGGGGCCCAGGGCACCACCTTGACGCTGGCAGCACACTTCTCTGCAGTGCTGGAGATCTGCAGGCAGTGGGCTCACATACTCTGCGTTTTGGGAGAAAATGGCTTTGACCCCAAGTTTCTGTGCAAGGTTGAACTGGCATTTATATGTGATGGCAAAGTACAGACATTCTCTGAACTGCAGAATCTCAGATGCTTTGCCAGCCAGAAAGCTTGCTTGAAAGATTTGCTGAAAGGTGCTTTCCCACAGAGTGCAAACTCACGCAGAGAAGGAAGACACCATGGGATGCAAAGAAAGGGGGAGAACCCTCTAAGAGCCTCAAAGTATGGAGGTGGAGACCCAGCAAGCAATGGCTTTAACTTGCTGTTCATTAAAGAGGTGAAGGTGGCTGGGGCTGAGGCAGGGAGCT